>VOQK01019526.1:1697-18350 GCA_015052645.1 Benitochromis conjunctus
TGATGGATGAATGGATAAAACCCACAGCAACGTTGGGAAAAAAACAACACAAAGAGGATGTGTTGGTAACAGCAATTCTATTGTAAAATTGGATATCATTTCCTTTACTCCATGTTATCTTTGAATTTGCATTCATTTTTGAAATCTGCATAAACTCTAGGTCTTTTGCTACAGTGTTAGCATATTAATGTTAGGCGCTTAGAGAGATATCTGTGAAAGCTTGTTTATGCCACTGATTTTTTTCTCTTTTTTGCCATTTATATCTTGAAATTTAAAATATGCATCTCAATCTTTTTGAGCTAATCAAAAAAATTTTAGAGTTAGGTATCTTCAAAATTCCTTTTTGTAAGCAGAAATTTAAAAAACCCCAAAAAACTCTAAATTTCAAGTTAGCTCTGCCAGTCAGGAAGCTGATTTTGAATGTGACTGTGTCTGCGCCATCTGCTTCTGGTAATAAGAAGGAAATGATATTATTCACAGAGTTAAGTGATTGGCAGCGCAAACTTAAAATTTCAACTCACTAAACTCAATATTGCGAGAAAATAACTCAAAATTTTGAAAAAAACAAACCTCGAAATTATAACTTACTAAATTGAATTTTTGAGTTATGGACGGCAATTTTCATCTTTTTAGTGGCAGAAACAAGCTTCCATTGAAATCTAATGTGTTTGCAGTGATGAAGAGCTGTTTCTAGGCAGTTGTGGCTCAGGAGGTAGAGCAGATTTTAAGCTGTTAAGTAATAATAAATATGTTTAAATACATGATTGGTGTTAACTCTGTTAAACAAACACAATCTTACAAAAAAAAACAAAAATCGGTGCAAAGCAAGCTACAAGTCAAGGCTCTTGAATTGGCACAGATTCAGCTCCAGTTCTTACTGGGATATATAATCTCATACCCTTTGGCTTGTATTTGGAATATATTAGCATACCGTGAAAACATATTGCACGCAGCTATTTAAATTGCCTCTTCAAGCAGACATTGCTGTAACTGTCAGCTGGTGGTCTGAGTAGAGACTGGGCCAGGTTGTTTGTTCAGATGAGCATATAAATTTTATCCATGATTGTGTGTGATGGAGATGTACTTAGGGTTTAAGGGTTCAAACAGAGGGCACAGATAGAGGAGTTAGGAAGGAATAGCCGGCAAGTAATCTTGTGTTAAGGTAAGGTAGAGGATAATAGTCTTTTCTTTGAGTTGTTCTGAGTGACTGTCAGCATATAAGTGTCTGTGCTTGTAGATGTAAGGACATGGCTGTCAAAATGACAATCTCAGATGATATGAAGAGCGTCCTTTTCTCTGTTAGTAATAAATGTAGATTGAATGTTGTGTGATTCTGTTTGCTCCCGATTCATTTTTTTAGACTATATCTCTGTATAAATTGTCTCTTACTGGTACAGATTTACAGTGCATCCCGAAAATATTCAAAGCTCTTCACTTGTTCCACATTTTGTCATTCTACAACCCTGTTTCAAAATGGATTTGACTCACTTTCAGCTCAAAATTCTACACACAAGAATGACAAAATGAAAAAAGTTTGCTTGATGTTCTTGCTATCCAAATTTCAAAATAAAAGCTTTTGACATTTCTGATATTAAGCAATAGAAATACAATTTCCATGGCTACATATTTGTCTAATTAACATATAAAACATAATCAGGGCACAACAACTTTACTTAAGTAAAGTAATTTGAATACTTTCTGGATGCACTCTGTCTGCTCAGAGGTGTACAGTGAAAAAAGGGTTTAGTTCATCAATAATAGCAACATCGTAACAGAAGGAGAACTGAAGAAGAGGTTCGCTGAAAGCAAAGAGAACACCCCTTTCTGTTACTGATGGGTCTTATCATATATTGTTCCTTCATTTAGTCAAATTAATTTAATTTAGTTTTGCCTGTGCCAACCTATTAAAAACAATACAAACAAAACAAACACATTTCAAAAGTGTTTTTTTAGAGGACATTTTTGATAGAATGTGTCATGTTGTCAGTGATACAACTCCAAACACAATTGTGTTTCTTCCTTTTCTGCTGTAAGCTGTGTAAATGGTATATTTGATCAATGTACATGACATACCCAGTGGCTGTCATATGCCTTGTTGATGAAAGTTATAGACCACTTTTGAACCTGGCAAAATCTGACCAAGGGCATATTTCATTTGGAACCCAACGTTCTTGTATATCTTGTCTGTATAACAGATATTTACATAGATAATCAGGGACTGCTGGAGAGTAAATCAGTTCTGATTGTCTAACAATCAGACAGATGTATTCACATTCATTCTGGAAGCCATGATGAAGGTTTCAGGAACACTATTTGTAATGTACCCACAGGCTTTTTACACAGTATTATATTCTCATAAAGCAAACTGAAAAATTAAACTCACACAGAAGTCAAAGTAAAACAGGAAACATGGTGAGACGGAGACTGACAACCGGACATGAAACATGCAGACATGAAACACACAATCAGCTGGGGAGACAGAGTGGAACATGAGAAGAGGGACACGGGAACAGGCGAGGGGAATAAAACACAGACACCACGTAGAGGGCACGGGAGAGCGAGAGGGGAAGGACGAGGGAAAGAGCGAGGGAACCCGAGAGGAAGAGAGAGCGAGAGACAGACGCCTGACATGCTGGGAAACATAGACACACAGGATAGGCAGGGGGAACATGGAATGACACACAAAGAGGGAAACAAGAGAAAAGCATTCACACAAACACCCATAAACACAGGGAGGGACACAGAGGACAAAGACACAGGTGGAGCCTAAACATACAAGGAGAAAACATAGGATAAACTCAGGGTTACCAAAGGAACATTAAATAATAAACCATAATACAAAATAACATCAAAACACAGGAACTCAAAAACACCGAGTCAAAATGACCCAGAACCATGACAGTTTTGGTGCTGAAGAAAGATCGTTTTTACTTTCTGCAAGTCAACATTATAGATTAGCATCTCAGAAATTTCATTTTCCATTTCAAGTCAGGTATCTTGAAATTTTGACTTAGAAGTAACTTGAAATTCAGATTTTTTTTGCATTTATTTATTTATTTATTTATTTTTAAATATGTTTTATATTTCTAGTGGTAGAAAACAGCTTCCTCAACAGCCACAGATTAGACTTTACCACACAGATGCACAAACTTACCTTTTCTTTTTCTTTTTCTTTTTTAAAATCTCACTGCAGCGTTTATATTGTTGCTAGAAAACTCAACAGGAAGCAGAGCAAGCAAAAAAATAAGGTGAGTTAGCTGGGACACCTTGACATTTCAACTTTCCAAGGTTAACATCGGAGGAGTAGATTGATCACACCATAAAATGAGATAAAATAAGTTACATATCAACTTATTTTGAAAACCTGCCAGAAAAGTCCCAAACCACATTGGACACTAGTCCCTTCAAACGTTATTCCCCTAAAAACACAATAGAGTGAAAGACTAGATTTTTTTTCTGTAGATGCCCCGAGGTCGTCCTAAGAGTTTGGGAAAATTGGCTCAATTTGATTTGAAGTGGGACTTGCTACCTGCACAAAATCACTCTAGCAAAGAAAGCTGCTTTTACATCTTTGCTTGAGAAACAAATTCTGTACAACTCAAAATATTTCTCCTACACTCCTCTCATTTAAGGCTCTCATTGCAGGATCATAGAATTGATTGCATTCACCACTTTTTGAAAATCGCACTGCTAATGGTTGCATTCAGAATCATTGTTGGAATAAGCAGTTGCGAAAAAAGTACAAAATAAAAGGTAATGTGAACATCAAGAATTGTTTCTCTTCCTCTCATTATAACTGGTTAATGTTTGACTGCAGAGACTAAAAAAATAAAGACAAAGTACAAGTGAGCTGAAGGTGTGGTGAGTCAGGAAAACAGCAAGAATGTGTTCATAAACCTGGTACCTGATAAGAAGTGACATTTTTTTGAGATATCACATATGACACAATAGGTAATACTGTGCTGTACTTCACTTTTAAGTGAAGGGGAATTTTTAAACAGCATTCTGTGGTTAGAGGTTATTGCTTCACAAAGTGCTCATAAATCTGTCATATAGCTGGTTATTGTAAACAAGGTGACAAGTCAGCAAAAAGCAGGCCAAAACATTAAAGAAAAATAACCTTCATTTTGAGTTGGTGTAAAAAGTCCACACAAGGAATTTAGCATTAAAGGAATTTAAAAGAAAAAAAAACAGCCTACTTCTGTTGACAGAGGAAATAACAGTTCAATTCTTATTCTGCAGTTTTAATCATTGAGTTGTTATGAACCTTCTTAGCTAACCTTCTTATGTCTATTGTTGCTGTTGTTTTGTTGATCTCCGTCTGTGTCCCTTCTTCTGCTCTGTGAGCAGAGGCTTCTTAGCATTTGGATTTCATGCAGAATTTATTTACTACTGTAAAATATTTGCTTTCTAGTAAACAGCATACACAGGTCTTTTGTTTATGTTGGTATCTCACTTTTCCTCTCATCAGTCCTAAACCACTAAAAGAAGAAGAAGATTCCCAACAAGAGATTGCTGTATTTGCTGCTCAAATGCAACCGAAGTATTTGATGTTTTTACTTCAGGGACTTCCTGCAGATGTATCGCACCATCAAGAGCATGCAAAAAGAGAATATTCAATTTATTTGATTTAGAATAGATATTAATAATTTTTGAACTGATTATCTAACCCAGGGATTTTCACATTCAAGTTGATTAAGATTGGTTTACAGTATGACCAGAACACTGGAGTAAAAAGTTAGGTGCCACACTGACAGTCTTTTATGTTGAGGGTTATGAGTCAGGTCGTGTTGAACAAAGGTGTAACTCAACAAGAATTTCACATTTCTTGTTATGATCGGAAGGTCTTCATAGTGCCACCTAGAAATGTTTGTGTAATCATGTTTGAATAGCCAAGAAACTATTCAGTACATCTCAGTGGTTCCTACTTAAGCAACAATCAGCGTAGTGAGTCATATCTTGTTCAGGGAAACCCATAAAACTACTACATGCTTAGCTTTGAAGTTTGTTTTTGTTGGCCCCTTCTTCTTGTGTCAAACTCAATACAATAGCATTTATCTTGAATGTCCAAACATCTTTGATCTGGTTCAAAACTGAACTTAATAAGGTGGCTCAAACATAAAGCTCATAACATGCTTCAGCTCAGTCATAAATAACGCAGAGAAAATGTATTTCAAATGGAAATCTGTACCACAATCAAACATACGCCACACTTTTTTTTACTGCTCTCATTTTGAGGTCAGGGAGTTGATTGTTAAGTAGTATGGCAGTCCAGATACTCATACAGATAAGCCTGCCTTCCAACACCTGTTAAGACAGCAGCATACTGTTAGCTGAATCTATAAAACCACGCCAACAGTAACACAGTTTGGTAACTATGAAACAGAACTTTTGCACTCACAACAACTTGGCATATCCGTCTGTCCCTTCAATTGGTCAGTGTTTGCTTTAGTGTTTGCTGAAACCTCAACAGAATTGGAGGAATGGCTGTGAAGGAAGGGAAACAGCAGAAAAGGCTGAGGTATGCCAAATTACACAAGTCAAGTCTACAAGAACCACAAGACTAGTGTCAACAGGTCTTATGGAGTGATGAATCAACTTTTTGGTTCATATTGTCTTCAATACATACGGGGGAAGTCAGGAGAGAAGTACAACAGTGACTCTATACGGCCATCTGTAAAACATTTACAGATGGCCCTTTCATTTAAGCCAGTGGTGTTGGGAATCTTGTCAAAATTGATGGAGTTATGAAAACTGAAAAGTAAAAACAGATTTGAATCCGCCATGCAATATCAAGTAACCGCACATACAATGGAACAAAGGCGACCATGTGTTTTTGCACCTTTCAAATAATTACTGCATCTATTTCCAATTTCCTAGCAAAATATCAGGAAATGAGGACTGTAATGTATCTAATAAAGAATTAAACTGTTTGGGATGGAACTGGTCTCTTAGTTTGAAGTATTAAGGGCACCATGAGAGGTACAAAATGACCACAAAGTTGAAATCTGGTCTAGTGCTTAGAGTGTTAGTGGAGCTTTGGAGGTTTCAGCAGCTAACAGGGATTAGATATAGAGAAATTACTGATGCAAGTTGAACCAGCATTTTTAAGGCTCTAATGCAATGGGATATCAGAAGCTCATGTAATATCATGTAATCCTGTTTAAAGTAACTTTAAACAAGAAGCATTTAAACCTTGTGATTAAGTCTTTTCGGGGTGATTTCGTTGAGTAAAATTGGCATACGCACTAAGCGCCATTAGTCCCAGTTTTCTATGGAGTCTATTCAGACATTAATTTAGCATTTCTGGTTTCACCTCACTGCAGCTAAATCTACCTGATGAATCACTTTTGGAACACATGCTGAATTGGACTCCAATGCTGTATTTTTCTGAGAGCAGGAACTGTCAAACCTAATTTGATGCCAGAGACCAGATGCTAAACAACTTGAGTGGTTTTGCAGCTTTTCTGTAAATCGTGCTAAAACCGCAGATAAAACAAGGCATTATGTGTAATCTGGTCTAGACAGCAATTAAGTACAGGATAAAACTCAACATGCCGTATTACTAAGCTGCCGGCATTCAGGGAAGTGGAGGTCTTTTTTTTTTCTCAGTGGAATATGAGCCTCAGTGATTTGAAGTGTATCATTCTGTGTTCATGTATTGCATGTGTGTGGATGCTAGGGCGACAGATTCCCACTGGCCCCAAAACCTCAGACCTCAGATATGGGTGAGTATGTGTAACTCCATATTGTTTTATATTCTTTGTCATCATTCTATTTTCTAATATCTTTATGTTACAAAGTAACAATAATATTTGTGACTTTATTGTTGAATATTTGGAGGAAATCATAAATATCAGATCATGTCATTTTTACAGATCACACAAAAGAAAAACAAATCTTAAAAGCATAATTGAGTTAAAATCAGTAAATCAGAAAATTAAATGCCATAAAAACAATTGAAAAACAAGTTAAGATACAGAAAGTGTATGTCATAAACAAGAAAGCAAAAAAGATGACCAACTTAGCCAATCTGATTTCCTCAGACAAATCATTCCAGAGCCTTACGGCCAAAATGTTTTAATCTCTTATTTTTCAGTGGGGCTCTTTGAACAGATAAAACATCTCTGTCCAAAGTTCTCAAGGCACACGCTGGAGCATGCATTACTGAGAAGTCAGAGATGTAGCTCAGAGCAAGGCCATGAAGGGTCTCAAAAGAAATCAATAAAATCTGAAACATACTGGCAGCCTGTGTAAAGAAGCTAAAACCAGAGTGATATGATCACACCTCTTCGTTCTGGGTAAAAGCCCACAAGCTTTTGTAGGTCAAAAAGTTGTAATCCAGGGTCAATAAACACACGTCAAGTGGTATGTGTGTCTTTCAGCAAGGTCAGGCTTTTGAAAGATTTCTAAAATTATACGATAACAGACTCCAACAGTTTTTTGGCTTAATATTGTTATTTATGACCACATCTGTATTGCTATAGAGTCAGCACTGGTGCTGCCAGTCCTGTTCAATGGGTATTCATGCAGTACAGTATCATTTAAGCTACAGTAATGCTGCTTCCCTGCAGTTGCTCATAACATGCTTCAGTACAGTCATGGCAGCTCGGTTACTCCTTTCACTTGCTTTCACTTTGCACTAGACCAAATAATAAACCGATTTTGATTGAAGAGGTGAGCCTGTGGTTCCTTCTACCAAACTCCTCTGGGTACCTCATCGCTCTTTGTCTCTTCAGTGATGATTTCAAGTAATTCCAACATCCTTATTAATATAGGCTACACCGAACAAGCACTGCATTTTTAATATGCATTTTTAATACGCTCATATCTTACAATATTACATATTTTCACTTATTTGGTAACCATAAATAACATGTTAACCAGCAATTTGGGTGCTTTCAGGAACTTTCAGGGAATTTAGGCAAAGTAGCTAATGTTTGTGTGTTTCTCTTTCATTTTGTCAGTGTTAACTGATTAAGACAGCTGATATCTCAAGTGATGAGCAAGAAGCGATTTCACAAGACTGACAGATGCCAAACTGAGTTGTCCTCATACTTGCCATTAGCCTGCAGCCTTCCTGTTATGCCTTGCTCTCTTGCTGTGAGCACCTGCTGAACTTGAATTTGGGAAAATTTAAACAATGAGATAGTATGTTTGCTCATTACCTGCAAAACAAAGACTTGTATGCACAACTTGGGGCTCACATAGTCATGGATATACAGTAAGTAGCAAAAATGTGTATCCGTGGCAGATTACCATTACCACAGCAGACAACTTAAGGACTATATTAAAGTGGCATAAACACTAACCAGTTAATGATGGTGGCTGTGACAATAAAAAATATCAAGAGGTTGTTCTTATTAATGAATAACAATGTGCAGATTATGATAGGATCAAAAGTTCACCAACAACAGTTTCAGGAATTGAGCAATAGGAAGTATTACTCCGCCATGGCAGAAACAAAAGTGCAGCAGACTAGGTTAGGAAGAACTAGACCCATGTCGGCATCTAGTTAAATCCCTAACAGGATAAATGTTTTCTTTTTGTAGAAACAAATCTAATGAATTCATTGTGTCGTACATGTGCATTCGGAGGGCGGCCAATGACACACAGGCTGTTGGCAGCTTGATGTAAATGAAACAAGCCGACGAGTGTTGACTGTCACTAGGCTCAGCTGTTATTTCAGAGTTGCTTCATGAACTTTATAAGATTATAGCCAGTGTGTATTTTGCTCATAAGTTTCCATCAAAGATGTTACCTTTCTTGTGATTTAGAATTTAAAGTATAGATAGAACAATAAAGAAAAAAAAAACACAAATACAGCAGCCAGTGAAGCGATTGCAGCTACTTCATTCAGCCTACATTCAGTTTGTTCATTTTCTGCAACACAGCTAATGCTTACTGTAAAGAGTTTTCCTTCTTTCTTGCTCGCGCTTTCTTTCTCCTTCAAACATGGAAGAAGATTTGCAAAGTTGCACCACTAATACCTGACTGCAGCACTTAGCTGTGCACAGAATAAGTAGGAGCAAACAGAAGCTGCAGAAATAGAAAGCAACATAAAAACAACTGAAAAGGATAATAACGATGAAAGATTTTCTCATCTTGCAGCCTGTTAACAGCGCCAAAGGATTCTCTTAACTATGACTGTATAGATTAGATTAGATTAGATAAAACTTTATTTATCCCGAGGGAAATTCTTTTAAATATTCTGTTTGGGCAACAGTTCTCTGCCAGTTCATTCAAATGTGCATGTACTTGTGCATATGCACCAATAACCGTCACTAGACCTTTTTATTTTTTCTCAAAAATGTAAATTTAAAAAAGTAGGTACAATCAATTTATATTCTAACAAACGTAAGTGGTGCATACAGAATGACAGTGAGACCCACTCACTCAACACTAATGTTTACACTCAGTGATGCTCTTTGTCCCTTTGTTACCCTGTGACTGTAACACACTGGATATTTTGAGCAACTCTCTAGCATTCATATACTTGCACTTATTGATGTACTTACAACCATATAAGTGTATAAAATGAATGCTAATTATCAGTGGGAATTCACTGCATTCTGTAGAACTGTAGTTTTTTAATGGCTTATCTGATATCTGTGCAAAGGCAATATTTTTATCACTAACTACGGCTATTTCTTACAACTTGGCATCAACTTTCACACTGACTCAGTGTGACCTCATAAAAGCCTTTCTTGCTATAAAAGAATCATCATTAACTTGGATAATGATTTAACACACATTTCAAGATTCACAAGATTTCCGAAATGGTGAAGTGATGAAAAGGATTAAAGTTCACACTGGGACAAACATATATACTCAACAGCTGCTTTATCTTATACACTTTGCTATTACTGGCTTGGACCCCCTTTTGCTTTCAGAGCTACTTTAATTCTTTATGGCATCAATTCAACAAGGTGCTAGAAACATTCCTCAGGCATCTTGCTACATATTGACGAGATAGCTTCACACGGTTAATGCAATTTTTTTTTTCTCTATATGCATGATGAGTATCTTCAATTCTACCACATCTGTCGGAGGCCATTTGAGTACACTGACCTCATTGTCATTGCCAGGAGTTTCAAAATGACCCGAGATTCCTGGCAAACTATCCTGTTGTGAGCAGCCATCATACAGGGATTAACATGGTGAGCAACAATACTCAGGTAGGCTGTGGCATTTTAACGATGCTCAGCTGATATCCAAATTGTGACAAAAAATATCCTTACACCATTACGCCACTACCAACCTGAACCATTGATACAAGGCATGATGGATCAAGTTGTCTGAGTTGCTGCCATGTGACTGGCAGATCAGATATCTGTTTTAACATGTAGTTGAAAAGGTCTACCTGATCAAGTGATTGTATAAATGGCATCTTGATTTTTATGTATTCGTTATTATTTTTTTAGCTGGTTTACACAACTGTGAGCAGTATTTCTGCTTAGTTTTTTTGCTCTTGGCAAATTGGTTGAAAAAGTGAGCACAGTGTGAAAATTAAGATTGGATCTCCCCACTGCTTCATAATCAGACTAAAATGTATACTACACAACCTTTAAGTTCATCCATACTGAAACCACATCTATGAAATCTCATTTTCATGTGTACTTTCTGGACAATGACGCAGCCATTTGGAAGATAATACACTAAATTGTGCAAAACACCAAATATATATTTGTGATAAAAAACAATCTTGCAAAAGGCACAATTTATTATCACAAATGAAGATAAATCTTTTGATAATAAATCTTTCATAAGAGTTTTTTAAACTCACCTGCACATTATACTTTCATTCGTTTTCGCCTTCTTTTTTCTTTATCCAGCAAAACAAGAAATATAGTACATATGAGTAGAGGTTTTGGTCTTTTTCTGCTGAATACAAGATATGTATTGTTATTGTAGCTGGAAAACAGTATTTGCCACTGATGTGCAAAATCACTTATTTACCATCTCTGTGCCCGGTTAGGTAAGTGACCAGCGGATGTCAGTAACATGTCACTTTCCCGTGATGATATAACAGCTTTAAATAACATGACTCATTACTTTACAGTGACACACAATGAAGTCCTTAACAGAGGGAAAGTGGCTCTTCACACCATAACAGCTTACAATAAAGCACTTCCCCTGGGGTTGTATGAACAGAATTAAACAGTAATAATGACCTCATGGGAAAAAAATCTATATCAGAGATGAATGAAGCAAAATGTAGCTACAGAAGATTGCTGAAGCACATCAAAGAAAGTCAGACAACTCTCTGATTGTGGTGGCTTTTACTGCTTTATGAATAGGTCTTCACTTTCGTTTTGTCTGTTCTTTTCACTACTGACACACACACACACACACACACACACACACCACACTTCCTTTCCAGTCTCACTGTTGTTTAGATTTCAACACCACGCCTTTCACAGTGATATGGCTTCCTGGTAATTCCACTTAAAAGTAATGATTAACTTCACGTCTTCTGAATCTAAGAGAACATATTGAAGAGCCAGAAGGACTGTGGGACTACAAGCACTGAATAAGAGCTCAGGAGAAGCAGCCGTTCTCGAGAGGTCAGTTTGCTGAACAACACGACTTAACAGACATCTGGTTAATGAATCTGGCTTTAAGGTCAACCTTCCATCCTGTCTGCAGGAAAACAGCGAGTGTGCATTTACGGAGAAGCTAATTAGGTCTGATGCTTCTCTATGTTACAGAGAAATGTGAAAGATTTGACAATGGGATTCACAGCATTGCACATGCTCTGGCTTCTGACTGCATTTGCTTTTACAACACAAGGTATGTGAAATTACTTTTAACTATTTGTTGAGTAGAGTTTTGACATTTTGAAATATCTGCCACAACTGTTTTGCAGCCATGTATCATATTAACTTATCTGAACTATAAATCTAAAAACTTTAGTTGGTTAGTGTAAAAGGGTGAATATTCTAATAGAGATGCAACAATGTGTGATCGTGTTATCTCCTCCAACTTAAGGCACAAAAAACTTTGTATCTTTGTCTGCAGAGTTGGTGAAACTAAGGGTTAGTCCCAAGATTACCGCAGAGTGTGGAAAGCAAGTTACCCTCAACTGCAACACATCCTCGTTTCATCATGGACTATCAATCAAACTCATGCAGTGGTTCCAAGAGGAAACACTTTTGTGTTCTGTGGACAGTAAAGGGAACATTACTGCAATCCACAGAGGATGTCTGAGTAACTTTACCTGTGAATATGAAGATGGACATCTGTCGCTAATCTTTAAAACGATGCTGCCTCCAGAGAGCGGGAAAAAATACACGTGTAAGCAACGCTCCAACAGAGGAGCGCTCCATAACTCTACTAAAGTGGAGTTACAAGGTCAGAGTTCTTCAATTTATAATATTGCACAGTAACACAGTAATACTTCAGTTTTATTGCAAAACATATTGTTTTTATTTTGCTTTTGAATTGCAGTCTTCTTTTATCCACTGCTTCCAAATTTACCAGAATACTGAGAAACCACAGGCACCATATCAGACCAAATACAATCAAAATGCATTTAAACACATGAATTAAGCAAATGTTCTTTTACCTGTTCCCTTGTGATCCAACTGATTGTAAAAATTGGTGTAGGATTTTAATAGTTTCATGTCCTTAATTAGATTATTGAATGATGCTAATGTCTTGTACGTCAAACGCATTTTAATTCTTTAAATTACACGCGGTTTTCCCTGCAGAGTGTAGTGGGATTGCTGAGGGTAAATTTACGACCACAGGACCTGTGTGCACCTTCAAGCAAGTCTACCCAGATGGAAATGTCCACTGGTTCCACAGTTCCCGCAACCTCTCAGATGGATCTCTAAAACAGTACACTAGTAAAAGTGTGGACAAACAAGGCTGGCTGACTATCCATAGTAACCTGGAGTGGAACAGTTCACACGGGCCTTACAACTGCTCCTTGAAGAGCACCGTGTCTGACAGATACATTGCAAGTGCTTTGGTACAGAATCCTGAATCCCGGAAGAGCAGTAGAGCAACGCACTCCAACAGCAACAGAGTCACAGCGGAAAGCACCAGGACACTTTTTTGCATTTTAATCTTACTTCCAGTTATATTTAAATAATGGAATTTCCACATCACAGAGTATCACTAGACATGGGGCATATGGGGAGGGGTGAATCAATGATTAACATTGATTAGGAGCAACAAGGTACTGAGACTTATGGATTTTTTGTCAAAACCAGGGTTTAAGTGATCTCGTCATCTTGCATAATCCAAAGGCTTATCTTTCTTTCTTTGTGCTATTGGCTGAAACGAACATGAAAATTACACACCACAGAGAGGACAAGACAGGCAGTAATCATAACAGTATAAAATGTGTTGCTGTTTGGCTTCAATAGAGGCTAGGAGAGAAATGCACAGTGGTTTCACTGAACTTTTTTTTAGGACACAACAAGATGTACAAATGGAAAGACTCAGAGAAAATGCACTTTCTTATAATTGATAAAGTGATTAAAAAGTCTGTACTGGTTCAGTTTAATCAGCAGCATGTTTTTGTTTTTTTCTCAAGCATGTCCAGCACTGTTATCTGTGTATAAGTTCTCTGTCAATGAAGACCATAAAAGGCTCTTTGTTAAATTTATTTCACAAATACATAACTGTCATGTAGCAAAACCCCCTTTTCTATCAGTCAAGCAATAAATCTGTTTAGAGTTTGTGGTTGGATGCTGCCCTCTGGTGATATGTGCTGCTAACTAGAAGTAGCTGCTTTAGGAGCCCTTTGGGAGCAATATGCTTTCATTCAATGGGCTGATTTACCATACTTTGCACCAGCCTGGTAAATGTAAGCAATTTAGTTCAGAATCATTAATTCCAGGTCAGAGCTGATCTATAGAAAGTAAATCTACATACTCGAACATCAAAAGAGTTACATCACGGGAAAGCACAGGGGAAAGTGTTGTGTATTTTAATTTTACGTGCTGTCAGACTTAAACAATGGAAATGGCAAAATAAATATACAACATGAATTGTGCTCAGACACGGGGGTGAAGCAATGAAGTTTTGAGATTCGTATTTCTTTTGTTTGGTTTTATGGAGGGGGGGGCTGTGGTTGCCAAAAACACCTGAAAAGTGAAGGAATGTAAATCCAGACTGTTGACGGTTGAAAACAAAGGAGCTGATAGTCACTGATTGCATACATTTCCATTATTATGGTTTGATAGTCATACATGAGAGAGCAAGGATTAATACAAGTGGAAACAATGTCAAAGAAAATGAACACGGCTAGAAAAGCAAAGCATTCAAGTCCACCTGGTTCAGTTTCATCTTGAGCTATAAACCTTTAATACACACTTTTCAAACAGAGCGATGAAAATATATCTTGAAGTGTGTGTGAGGTCCGTCTCGGTACCACTGTTGTATGTGTGTAGCTGTTCTGTATCACCGATGAAAATAAAAATCATGGCCACAGTATAGACTGTAAAAGATGACCTCGTTGGCCAGTTTCCTTCTAAATATTATTCCAGGACATATTTGAACTGTTAGTCGAGCAACAAGTAATAGCGTGCACATTCAAAATGCAGATTAAAGTTTCTCTTTCTTTATTTTCATCAGCTAAAAAGTAATAATAGCCAGATCATTTGACTGGGGCTGTTCTTTGTGGATAAAGTAGCTTGTGACACACCACACATGAAAACCTGTTCATGTCATGCTCCTGGGTCTTTGACCCAGTGTTTTGAGTTTATTCCTTATTAAGTCTCCGTCTCTGGTGTTCTGTTACTTCCTGTTTTATATTGCCAGTCTCTCATCTTGTGTGCTTTGTGAATACTTTTGCTTCCCATGTCTTGTTTTCCCTGATTTTGTTCCCTAGTGTCTTCCTTTTCCCTAATTACCTTCTGTGTGAGTTTAAGACCCCAGTTTCCTGTAGCCGTTGTTGTGACCTCCCTCATGTTGTGTGCTCACTGTGTTTCTTGGTTCCTTGTACTGTATGTATTTCTGGCTTCTGTCCCCACATTATTGATATCTTGTATTTTTTGGCAAGTTTACAGCACTAAAACTGCCTGGTTTAGTACATTTTCCCGTATCACGAGCCCTGCATCTGGGTCCGCAACATGCCTGCCACACGACACTTTATGGCAGGTCACCTCAGTTTCATAATAAACGTTTACAGTAAACTTGAGCAAGAAGATTGCTACGAGTCAGTATTCATGCTCCTCATCTTTCAGTTTGCTTTTAAATCTCTGACTAGTGAGTCCTTAACGCCAGAGGACAAACCCCGCTCCGAGGCAAAATCGCAGCCTTTTAACTTAGCTCACTGCACCCTCTTCAGACAGGACATTTGAGAGGCTTTTCAAGTCAGAGTGACTCTCAGCTAATGGTGTCACTAAACCAGTGTCATGTAGCAGAAGGCTGAGGATGAGATCTAGTGGGTAAACCAATCCAAGGTCACATATTGCAGAGCTGACAGATGCATCCAGTTACAGTATAAACCTGACACAGTACACACAAACAGATGCACAGCACACACATCTACACACACGCAATGTCCTGACCGCAACTGGAAGCCTAACTAATGCCTGCCTAACACAAACCTTTATCTTGACCATAAAACTCTTTTTACAAAAATGTGGTTTTAATGTTAATAACTGGACTTTCATTTCTCTCCATAATCAGGAAGCTGCATAAACAAATTTATATTCCCTCAGTTTTACAGCACATCACATCCTGATATGCTTTATGAAAATGTTTGTGTTGTTTAAATTGTGTTTTGCAAGGAAATTGATCTGTCACAGGTTTAATTTTGAAAAATATTGCTAATGACACAAATGGAGTGTTCTTGCACAGAGCAAAGCAATTTACAGAAATGTCAGCAAAGTAATTCTCTTGCAGACTGAGTGATAATGAGCTAATTAAATTTGAAATTAACAGTTTAATTCAAAATCTTAATATGTAATGCTCTTCTGTCGGATGTTATACATTTGAAGTTTAAATAAAGATTTTAATCAAGAGAAGCATGTCTAAAAAGAGCAATGCATGTCTTCACAAGCAGGAGAGCTCAGTGAAGGACTTCAGCTGTAGTTTCATCAATGTAAAAATGACCTTACTAAAATCAGCTTTCTCATCTTCCTTTTTATCAATATTTTAGATTTTCTGAAATTTTAGCTATATGTTATAAACCTCATTTAAGAAAGGTTATTCTACTTTGTAATTTGCGCTGTCACTACTCGAGAACTAAACAACACCTCCTGCACCTAAAACAATAAAACAAATACAGTAGCGCCACCTGAAGCTGGAAACAACAATGAATCAATCGTCTCCGAGATTAAAATGCTCAACTTTCACAGCAAAATTCAGCGGACAGTATAAAACCTTACTGTGTTTTCTGTGTGGTGAATTTTATTTGTGTCTTGATCTATGCAATGCATACATCCAACATAATGTCTTTTATATACGCTCCATTAGTGCGCTCACACACGATTTCATTATGACACTCAATACACTGACTCTCTGAAAATGATAGAAATAAATCAAAGCAGACCAGCTCATTGGTGCAATTGAAAGAAGCATGCTTCAAAGCAATTACTTGGAAAACCCTCCAAAATCCCACAACTTTGATCTTTGATGGGGAGGGGGAAACCCTCCTGTAGTTAGATAGACAAAGACGGCTCTGTTGAGCCT
>VOQK01019532.1:6570-21288 GCA_015052645.1 Benitochromis conjunctus
TTAAGGTTCAGTTTATGAAAGTGTTGTTATTTACATCAGTGCTGAAAAAAATTTAATTGCATCCACTGTGATTCAAAAGTATGAAAACAAACAAACCATGAAAAGATAGGATGAAAGCCTTTAAAGAATGTTTGTACTGTAGATTGTAGAGCTTATTTCAGCACATAAAAGGGTTTTTTTTTTTCAGTATGTACTGTATTTGTGTATGTGTCTAATGATGTGAGACATGTCTGTGCCTGCAGCAAATACTCCATTTTCAGTTAGAGGGCTGGTATGGTACCTGTTTTGTAAAGCTGCAGCACTCGTGAACTCACAATTATACCAACGCAGACATCACTGAATCAATTTCTGAATAATTCCTCTAGCCCTAAGAAGAGCTTTTAATATTCATCAAGGCAGACATCGCAGGCCTGCACCTGTGTGCCCTTAAGAGTGTGTACATATGCCAGTGTGCATGAGTATATGGACAGGAAAGCATTCCAAAAGCTACTTATTATAATTTATATTGTTTTTATAACTATGTTTACAGAGTTATATTATTGGTGATCTGTCAGTCTCATAACATAGTGTACATAATGGTGAAAACACGTATGAGATTATGGTAACATTAGAGATAAATAAAAAATGTGGAGCTAGGATATAATTTATCGAGTTGCAGCGAAATTCGTCAAAACTGCATTGTATTTAGTTTTTAAAACGTTGTATAGCATTTCATTGTAATACTGAGGTTCCACATGTCACTTCATAGTTGTAGTGGAGCATAAATCAGTGGGACACGCATGTTGAATGTGTGGGGGTTCCCAGCCAGAGCTACATGGAAGTCCTGTTCAGACCACCAGTAACCTCAAGCTTGAGCAGACATCAGTTTCTATGTCAATTTAGCTTAGTTTGATGCCTAAAACCCACCACTAGTGATCAGAGCTAGTTAGACTAAAAGATCAATGTCTTTTTGATTGAAACAGTTGTTGTCGGAGTTGCAAGCAGGAATTGTTTATTTGTTCATCCATTCACTGAGTTTTGAACCATGAATTCATCAACCAGGATCAGACTGTCAACACAGAGTTTTACTGAAACCTCCTGAGGCGACCAAGTGAGAACATTCAGTGCAAATGACCTGTGCTGTGGTTTGTGCTATTGTACGCCCACACAGGAGGGGTTTTTTTTTAGCCACACCAACACAGTCCTCACTTGCCAAACTCCATATTTGCCAGATTTAGCTCCCTTCAACTTCATCCTCTTTTCCAAAGAAATGTTCAAGTCCAGGGGTTTTAATTTGGACATGTTTTTAAGGATTGTGTGGTAGAAATGTATCATTCCACCTTATGAGTCAATGTCCTCTGAAGTCTAGATAAGTGTGCACGTGTGCATCTGCATGCATGTGTGTGCGTGTTCCTACCTGGCTGTGAAACTGTAAATTAGGACCCCAAATTTAGTTCAGGCTCATTAAAAAGTTTCTGCTTCTGCTTTGCACACTCCAGTTTTTCCCATCCACTTATCAGCCAGCCATGGAAAGCCGTGTCTGTAAAGAAAGCAGGGAAATACTTTAACTGAAGGTGCGGATGATTATCAGTGGTCCCCAGTGTCCTCAGCACCCCTCAGCACCACTGGTTTTTAGAGTATCATCATCTAATCAGGAACTGATTTACACCAGGGATCCTGATGATTGCAGCTAACTAGCTGACCGTGGCAGGGGGAAACTTTTTTGTCCTTCAAATTTATCCTAAAATGTAAATTGGAACTTTCTGAGCGTTTTAGGAGGGGAGAAAGGCAAAATAATGAGTGATTTCTCACAGGCCAGCCGGAATGCAGTACTGTTGCCATGGTAACACTGCTACTGCTCAGGTGAATTAAATCTCGATCACAATACCAATCACTACTGCCATTGTGTTTTCACAAACCATAATAATAATAATTAATTTAAAAAATAAAAGCCTAGCATGGAAAGATGCAGCTTCCACACTGGAGGGTGAAGAACAATTCGCTGATTCTGAGAAAAATACATGCGCAAGATTAAATCCTGAGAAATGCACATTGAGAATATGCAGGTCAACCCACTGCCCCATGGCGGTAGAGTTGTCCAAAGGCTGTACGTGGGCAGAAGGTCAGTTTCAAAAGTGCTAAGCCTGCAGCATGAAGAACAGAAAGGTTAAAGATTCTACACACCACTGAGAGAGACATAACAGGCACAGCGAAGAGGCTTTTCAAAATTAATACAGTAAGAGTACTCATAAGGTATTTCTTTTTCTTTGGCCACCTTGGGGGCATCAGAGCAAGACGGACGCACAAAACTCTACATGATCTCCATTCATATGTAGATTTTATTATTAATTTATTTGCATTACTGCTTTTTTCCCCATCTGTACATTTATTCTTTGGTTTTCAAACATTTTCTGACCCAAACTTAAAATGTGGAGTTTAACTTAGTTTCACTCCATGTTTTTCCTCAGATCCACACCTGCAGAGGTTCTTTGACCCCACTGAGGCCAGCATCACAGTGCAAGACCAACTACATTAAGTGGTGTAAAAGCAGCAGCTAATTCTTCAGACCGTGACACTACAAAACCACCACAAAAGAAAACAGGATACAAAGATGCTCCATTCAACCCCAATGAAATCATTTTTTACATGTCCACCTAAGCTCATTCATTGTGTCTCTTTTTAAAAGGCCTACACGTCTATGCTACTCTCAACATGCGAGAGAACTCAAAGCCCATTGTTCTAAGAAGAACCATGCTGTTCATTCCAGTAACGCTGGCAACATCAGTACAGTGTTATAGATTTCAACGTGCTTGTCATTTTGTCAGCCATGTGTAAAATAAAATAATACAGAAAACATGATAGAAATGTAACATCTGTATTCAATGCATTAACATAAAGATGTTCCTAACTCCACACACATTTGATGTTTTTTATCTCTTCTGTGGAATCACATTCATGTACCTCATAATTTATTCAACAAACCTGTCTGTCACTTTTGCTCAGTAATATTACATGAAGTTAAAATTCATAAATCATAGAAAGCTTCTTCGGCATCAACTGTGAGATCAGGCCTGTAGATCTCTTAACAAGAACAATTCAGGTTTAGAAATAAAACTGATAGTAACCGATTGGCCCCGAGGGGTGCTCCTTCCTAAAATGTACTCAACAATATGGAAACCTAATGAGTTCTTGATCTGCAGAAGCCAGCAGTCTGCATTGGAAGAGTGTGTTTAGGCTGCATACTGCTGCTATATGTTGTGTGGAGCCCAGAAATTAAAAGATTAGAACTGGACAGTATTTCAGAGCCAATGTACATACACAAGATGCTCAGTACAGAAGGACCTGCACTCTGTACCGTTAGGTCATGTCCTTAAGGACCATAAATGCTTCAAATATGAGAGCTTTACATATGAACATTTGTAACAAGCTTCATTAATTTATTCTCTATCATTCTGAAGCATCTCTACATGCACTGTTAACTCAGAATTCAGACAAGTGGGAGGCTTGTTCTACCAAGCAAAATTTCTTGTCAGAAGCAAAGGAAGGAACAATGGAGGCAAGCAGTAAGTGGTAAAAGAAAGGCAAGAGGCTTGAGGGGAGACAGGGAGGATGGGGAAGGTGAAATGAGGTGAGAATGAGTTTGGGATGCTTTAGATGATCAGAGCAAGACGTCCCACTGGGGCTGTTAACCAGACGACAGTAGAGGGACCCAATTATGGAGAAATCACACACTTAGCTTCACAGCCTTGCCTTGCTGCAGGAGATGGGTGAGGGTGGGCATGGAGTCTAACTTTGTGCTCTGCTTTGGGCCCATCTCTTGCTCATAAATGATTCATCAATCCTCTCCAATCATTTCCATTTCAATTCATCTTCAGCCCCACTTTCAGCCAAAAATACCCTAATATTATTTTACTTCATTTTACAGAGTCACGCTGAGTTGCTGCGTAATGTTTTCAGTGATATTTGGAGGCTATTTAAATCAATCTTATCTTCAACCAGGCGTCAGCATGGCGCCACAGACTCAGACTCAGACAGGCAGAAGTTTAAATGCCCTGCTATCAGGCTTCACTAAATCTGTTAGACATTATTAATTACCTGCTTACTAATGCAATGACTAACATGAGATTAAATTAGTCCAACAGAGCATAATCTCATTACTTTCAGACGCTATTACAATTATAATACCAAATATAGCTGCGAGTCATCTGTAAGGGTCTGGCCATAATACGTCTATCTGACTCAACGTGCTTTAAGAAGTCTGAAGAAATAGCATGCATTGCTTGCCGTCTTGTATTCTTTACCTTTAAGATTGAAACATAATAGTTTTCGTATTGACCTACGCTGTGTAACGTCAAGTGTAATCGAATCACGAAGACAGCCGGGCATTTTTAAATCTTCAAAAACCAATTAGAAATCATGGAGCTAAAATTCATATTCATGGATATGGTGGGACAGATGATTAATGACAAACTGTAAAGCTGGACATATTTTGGCTTTAATATAACGTGGAACAACAGTAAACTAAAAACCTGGATACTGCCTCGAGATTATAGACTGTAAATAAAAGATAGGAATATCCAAAACGTCAATCATTGGTTTGTTAGCTGTACAGTTTCTGGATTTATGAAGGGGAGAATTAGGGATAGTGATGAAAATAACTTTTCTACAAGGCTGTAAACATATAAATTAAACTCAAGTATTAACATGTGCGGGTATGGTAAGAGGTGTGGACCCAAGTGGATATCATGGGAAATGCTGCATAAAATCAGCTGCATGAAAACTTGGTATTAGCTGTATTTCTCATCCCCAGAGGTTTCCACTTACTCAGAGCAGTTCAGTTTTTTCATATTTTTGAGACCACACAGTGCTCAGATGGCAAACCTTTTCAAAGGATTGAGCACAGAACACCGCCAACCTTTATTCACGTAACATTTTCAAAAACATTTGTTTTATACAACTCTAGCTATTTCTTTGAATTTGTAATGAAAACCTGAAATTCCTGAGATGTGTTTTTCTTTTTGTCACAACACAGTTTTTCAGTTCTTTAAGTCCAAGCTGACTGAAAGCAGAAAGCAGCGGTGCAGATAATCCTAGTTAATAAGATAACACAGATACACAGTTTAGAACTTTGTGCTACAGCAGTACACCTGTCAATCCCAGCAACCCCGCCTGTAAAAAGTTTTAACAATATCCAGTGAGATATGGTTAGGCCACTCAAAGAACTGCAGTTAATGGCATTTCTGTGTTTGCTTCATTTTTCAGCCCCAGAGGTTCTTGTTTAATTTCACTTTCAGCATTTCACTGCAGAAAACTCCAGCAGCTGCTTTTTAGTCTTTACAGTAAGGGATGCCAATGCTGATGTGGTGGAGCAAAAGGGTCTCTCTCTCTCTCTCTCTCTCTCTCTCTCACACACACAGACACACACACACACACACACAGATGTGTGTGCAGTTACATGAGTGAAGGTTACTTCTTTTATGTAAAGAAAAGCTTTCATCTTGGGAAACACATTTTGTGACTCTTACATTCTTATTCTGAGCAGCTAGCAGCATGGTGTGTACTGACTGACAGCAGTCGCAGTAACACTGACATGGTGTGTCACAACATATCACAATTTCTACTGGCTGAACGTGTGATGGATTAAGGACCAGAATTTTGTTTTATTCCACAAAGTAGCCCAAGTCATATTTATGAGTGGCACTCTTATGAGACACTACAGTTTTCTTAATTATTAATGCATTTTTTATTTATTTTGAGGAAACACTGGCCACGAGATTTCGGCTCTGAGGATCCCATACTTCTAAAAATGTTAAATATGAAATTATGTCACAGCTCAAATCGATGAAGACAGCTCATGGTCGCCAGTTGTCATTGTAAGGCACTTTGCGGAAGATGAGTTTACTGTTACTCCCCTAAATAGATAATCAGCTACACAAACACCATGACAATATTACCATTCTGCATCTTGCAACTGTTCCCACATGTATATTACATTACACTGACAGCATGCATTTTTAAAAACATTTTTTGCTTGTTGTTGCTTCAGTGTCATTACATTAGAGTGTCTTGAATAGCTCCAGTATAAGCAATAAGATTACATAAGACACCATCGGTCTAATCTTACACAACACATGTTCAGACTGGTGAGCTCCACATTATGCACATGCAACCCACATTTATAGCAGCAGTTTCATATTAAAAGGGAGAAAATGTCATGTTAAACATTTCATGAGTTATAAAGAAAATTAGAAGAAGAGTCAATTTGACAATTTTTATCACCAGAGATGATACAACTAAACATGTTACATCAGCCTGCTAGTAAAAGGTTCGAGGTTCTGGAGTTGTTCTGCCTATGACTGCGTTCTTGCACAGTCCACTGACACATGTTGTATTAATTGATGATTCTGGCTTGGCTTTTTGTTTATCTGTAATAAAATCTGCTCACACACTGTTCAGTGTTTCTATCCTGTGAATAATGACCAAAAAAATGAGATTGCAGCTCCAGGAAATGAGCTTCCTCCAAATGGTGGCTGTAGTTATCCTGATATAAAGTGAGGAGCTGGATCATTTGAGAGAAGCTCAGAGCAGAGTCACTACTCAGGTGTTTTGAACATCAGAAAACATCTTGGTCAGATGCCTGAACAACTATCAGGTTTCTTTCGATGTGGCTAAGTCTGGTTTGAGTATGACCTAATGTGGAGGAAGGCCCAGGGCAGAACAGAGGGAAAAATAAACAATAAAATTGTGCACAGTCTCAGTCCCATCAAAAACTAAATAAAGGAACATCCTTTGGGGTGGACCACCACCTGCCCCTAAAACAACTTCAGTGCTTGTTCACTCTCCCAAGGGGATGAATAACAAATTTTTAAAGGATAATCTTTCACTAACTGTGTTGATTCCAAAAAAATGATTCTGTTCATCTGGACGCAGCGTTTTTCTCTCCCACAAAAAACGCTGCGTCCAGATTAACAGAATACATTTTTTGGGATTTACTTACCTGGATGATTGAGCATGCACCAAGACGATAGCTGTGTTGATGATGGCAGTGAGAACATTGTCTAACACGCTGGTATAAAAATCTGCCACTGGTGTTTAAGTGGGTTAAGATTCAGTGAAGTCCATAGTAGGCCATAGTGCCACGTATATGATCTTCATCCTCAAACCATTCAGTAAATGCTCATGGTCTACAGATATTGGTACTTTCAATTCCAAAAGAAAACTCCCCCATCAGGACATCAATGTTTTGAAGGTGAGTACGCAGAATAGCACCTAAGCAATGCCAGAAAAACAGCTAAGGATTTATATGTCTGTATAGGTTCTCAGTCATCCAGGTCATGGCAATCTAAGGAGCTTGAAAAGAAAAGCGACTGGACTTTTCACCACATTTCACCTCTCATGCGAGATGAGAGGTGAAATGTCTCATCTCAACTGAAGAAGCTTCTCGGATGAGCGGCTAAATGTCTTCAAGAAAGTCAAAGAAGTCCAGTCGCTTTTCTTTTCAAGCTCCTTAGACGGCTAAGGATTTATGATCTTTTCATTATTTTGTCACCATCTCTACATCCATAGAAATTTGAAAGCTCTTTTAGCTCAGTAAGAATACCAATGTCCCTTTCTGTCTGTTGACTGTGTCACTGGGCAGCTATTTTCACTGTCACCAAACTCAGTATGGCGTAACTATACTTTTAAATCTCTTTTAAATTATCCTGACCAAAGGTTGAGTTTTGTATCTTCCAGTCATCCAGAGTTAACTGCCTGATGTCTAACTTTCTTAACATGCTGATGCTGCTTGAGTTGCAAGTGCTTCATCTTCAACTCTGCCACTCAGCCTGCCCTTTTGACTCTGAAGTCCAAATTCTGTCTGTCCATGAGCAAGAATGCAAATCTGACTCCCTCATCCCTTCAGCCAGAGCTGCTATGCTGATCAAAGCTTCTCAATGCTGCATACAAATACACTGGCAGTCTGGCTTGGCAACATGCACCTGCACAAGCACTGAAAATCAACAAAATGTCAAAGCTCAGACTGCCATGAAGGTATATCTTAGTTTGTGGAAGTATATTCAGATTATTGTGGGTGAGGGAGGGGGCTAAAGCTGATGAGGAGAAGAGCCTTGAATAAAACATTACATTTACTGGGATAGTTTTCCTTGCATGAAGAAGATTACTTGCTCTGTTTCTGCAGGGAGCCATGTGAGCTGATCAGAGCGAGGACAGAAACACGCTCCAGTTTCGAGAGTTTTTAAAGATTTAAAAATCAACCTCTGCTTTTAAAATGCTGATTAAACATTGATAACAGGGTCCAGAGAAAATCAATGGCTGAGTGATATTAACCTAATTCTCTCTAACACAGACCCTCTCTGGGAAACGCCTTGTGTTCTCCAACTCTCAAACACAAGTCAGATTCTAGGCTCTGGCAGGCATCACAATTGCATGTTTTCAAAGCCAGATAAAAGGTTGGAGTCCGTGAAACAGAATACAAGTGTTTGATGTGAAGATTCAGCTGAGTGAATTCAGAGCTGCTGCAGAGTCTTGGCCTCCTCCCTGGCTGACGCCATGGTAGTAATGAAGCCTGATACTGAGCCAGAGTCTACATCTCCCACTAGACTTTGCTGTGTAGCATATAGAGGCTCTAACTGTGGACCTGGTCGCAAGATGAAGTGGGAGAAACTGCCACACGAGAGTCCTGGGTTTGAGCAACTGAATATATGTCTTTGTTGTAATGTGAAGAGCTGCTTTTGTGTTCTGTTACATGTGCTTCTAGGACAAGAAAAAAACGTTTAAATGGGTCAGCTAACACGCTAGTGTTTTATTCTCAAACAAACAAAAAGAAAAAATCTACTGTGATGTCACTATTTAGTATCAAATGAAATTCAAATTTATTTTTTTTACCTAGTTATTTTGCACTTGTCATGGGGGATTTGTAGTCAGTCCCAGCATGCATTTGGAAGAGGTCTGCATATTTTCAGTGAGGGCAGAAGCCAGTGCACAAGGTTCTCAAAACATAATCATAATAACGACATTGTCTCCTGAAGTTAAAGTAACTGTTTAGACTGAGAATGTGATGACATGACAGTAGTGGTGCAAGTCAACAGATTTAGGTGATCACTGGATTCTCTACCAGTATCCAGAGGCAAAGACTTATCCAATGTAAAGCAGTGGAGGCTAACTCTGATGTGAGGCAATATGGCTTTCATGTGCAAAATAAACCATTTCAACAAGTTTACAGACTGGTACAAAGAAGTGGTATAAAGACGTTTCTTTAGCCCAACCCATCCATAGCAACCCCAAGTTGTTCTCTAAGGCATCCATTGGAGTGTGAATGTTGTACAAGTTGTATTTTTAAAAAGTGCTTTGAGTTCTCAGGTAAAGGAGAAAAGCACTATATAAGAACCAGTTCATTTACAGTGCTGCATGGTACAGTGCATCCAAGCAAAATGGATTTCAGTTACAGATAACTGCTAATTAGCAGCTATCTGTGTCTGTATGATGCACCCTTAGACAGAAGAAGTTACTTGGATGAGTGACGAAACGATCCTCCCACTGGAAACATTACGTTCAGATGAACAGAAACAACTTTTTTGGGATGCAACCATAGAATTTAGAAAAAGAAAAAAAACCTTGCTAACTGAGTTTGCTAACATTAGCTGATAACATTTCAATTGTGCTGGCTTCAAAATGTGGAGTGGTCAGGGTGGCCACGTCCTTCTTTCAAAAACACCCCGTGTTTGAGAAATGCTTGGGTCGAGTCTCTTAAAGTTTCAAGAATTTAATCTGGAAATTTGCGGCAAGAGACATCAGCATGATAGAACCTCTTGTAAGCTATTACCTCTTAAGAGCAAGATCCTTTAACTGAACCTTTTGAGTTGTCAAATTCCCATTAAACAGGAAGAAACCTCCATCAGAACCAAGCATGGAGGATGGAACATGTATTGTTCCAGTCCACCTTCTTTACCTTTACCTCTCCATGAAGTGACCATTCTATCAATGCCTATGGCACAATTACTTTTCTTGTGATCACTGAAATTCTTTTTTTTCCCTTTAGTTGTTTTTAATGAAATTTCTTTCTATGTTGACATGTAGACAATGATTCATTGAAGGTTCCTTCCTCATTTCCTAACTGTTTTTTGAGTATGGGGTAAGTGTCACTACTGGTAGCATGAGGTGATACCTACAGGTAGTCCAGCTCATCCTGGATGGCACATCAGTATGTGCCATTGCCAGGTTTGCTGTGTCTCCCAGCATGGTCTCAATCTCAAGATGTAGGCGATTTCAGAAGACAGGCAGTTACTCTGGGAGAGCTGGACAGGGATATAGAAAGTCCTTAATCCATCAGCAGGACAGAACTCTGCTCCTTTGTCTAAGGAGGAAGAGGATGGGCACTGCCAGAACACAAGTAAAAGACAAAGGGACAGATGCTGCAACAAAAACAAAGTGGAAAGAAATGTGGGTATTTAGAGAGGTGGAAACAACTCGGGGAATAAGAAACGGTTCCGCGTAGTCACACAGGTAAAGACAATCAATGAAAGTGAACCAGGAGAGGAAGTAAAGCTTTAGTTTTAAGAAGAAACAAGAGACAGAAGACCACAAAAATAAAACAGGAAGTGAGCAACAAGGGACTTTTCAAAATGACAGTTACAAAGCAGACTAAGATATAACCAGATCTGAAGGCCACTAATAGTCAGGAATTTTAAAACTTACATTATAAACCAAATTAAGAACTAAGCAGAGAATATAAACGCTGTGGAAAATTCAACACCCTAGAAGAACCCAGGGACCACGACACATTGACCTGCTGCTCAGCAGGTTTTCAGTTACATTTATCACTTTGCTGGAAGCCATTGTGTGTCTTTTGTATTTTTTTTACTGTTTTTTTCCTGTTTTCATTTGATGTTCTTAGTTGAAGTCTAAGAGGTCTTGTTTTTATTTGTGCTTATATAATATAGACAGAATATAACATTTTTAACTTTTTCATTTTTAACTTTATTTGAAATGATCTTTAGTCCAAAGGAGATCGGCGAATTCAGACTGCCCACAGCATAAATGCCCTTTCGCATCTGAACTTAGTGCAGCTGTAGGCTTCGTTTCTATTGGTTACGCAAAGATATGTCACGGCACACAGCAGTCAAAGTTAACTGGTTTGAACTTTGACTCGCATGTACGAGTACGCCTCGCTGGCACGCTGACGCTACTCAGTGTAGCGGGAAACCGTTATTGCGCGGTGAGCAAAACATTTTTATTGGTTTCAAAGTGTATCGTTGCAGGTGCCGCATCCTATGTGAAAGTGCCTTTACATAGCCAGCAGATCACGTCCGGCAGTGCTGTCAAAATAGCCTTATCTAACTTCTTTTCTGGGTGATAAAGTTAGATAATGTGCCTATGCAGGATTAGCACATTATCTATCTTCTGTAGAACTGAAAACATGTACTTTTTCTGTCCAAATGATTTCTGTGAGTCAGACCTTTCATCTGCTGCTGCTGCAGTTTTAAACTAAGCACCGGGGTGTCTTTTCAGGCCCCTGAATGCTGGCTCCTGCCCTGCATAGCCTCGGCCCAGCCTCCTGGAACAGCTTTGCATGACAGCCGGTCCTGACTGATTGTGCTGCTTGTTAGTGTGTCTTTGATCATTAAGCAGAGCAATGTCACCGCCTTTAGTGTCATCAATTATAATTTGGGTTGTGTCACTTTGATCTTAACAAATATTATCCCAGTTTTTTAAGCCGTTGTTGGGCCACGTGCTGCAGACTTCCAGCTTCTATTAGATGCAAGCCTTGTGATGAATAATTTACCTGAGTGGATTTTACTCCCGCATGCAACTCTCTACTAAACCTCAGACTACACAGCCCAAAGCCAAGAAGTTTAGACTGAATGAGAGAGAGAGCGGGTAACATATAAATAGCTCATCATGTCCCTTGGTGGTGGCACCTACATCTGCCCAGTCCATATGGCACTGTAAGTCAGCTCCAATTTTCAATGAGTCAATACTCAGTATGAATATTATAATTGGTCCAAGGGTGTTTTATCAGAAAAGTCCCATTCAATGCTTTCTATATTCATCGCGTATTAATATTGGCTGGCTGAGGTTCCAAGATCATATAGCAGATTGAGTTCTTCACCAAAGACATGTAGGTACAAGGTGTTTTTCTCAAGTGTATTTCACACACCGAGCATAGTATTAGTGCAGGCAGGCCACAAAATCACCCACAAGCTCAACTGAAATCCAGCTCCTACACATTAACTCCCTTTGCATTTTTAGCCTTTGATTGCAGAGCACAGAGAAGGGGAAGGAAAGCAGGGAGAAAGTGGATGAGGAAGGCTTGAACCCAGGCCCCAGCAGTAGCCTTCAGCATAGGATCCTTGTGCACAACCAGATGGGCTATAGCACCATCAGCTCCATTTGCAATTTTTTGAGAGAAGGCTTTGAAACATTAAGCGCTTTTCCAAACCATAGACTGTAAATAAAAGATGGGCACATGTAGCTTCTGTAGCTGTAAAATGAGAATAATCCAGAAATGTCTTAAACATGCATTCTTTCCAGCAAGATTTGCACAAAGACGTCCAGTTGTGTGTAAGTCTCTCACTCACCATGTTTGATTTCATGTGAAAAAAAAGAAAAAAGTACTTTGTGTAAAATCTCAGTGCTAGTTGTCAATAGATTGCAGTCAACAATATTGGACTTTGCAAATAAACTCTGGGAATGTAATTAAACGGTTTATGAGAGGGAAAGTGTGATTTTTTTAGAGTTAACTGGCATAATGTTATCTTACCACGCATACATACGAGTTCAATATCCTTTTTAACATAATGTCAAAAAATTGCTTATCTCACCTCTTAGGTGTTTGTGGGTTATAAAGCCTATAATCAATGTGAGTTTACAAACTCCACTCTTCCAAACATGCTGTGCCCTCCAGATAACAGATAGGCCTAATCACTCGCACCACCGGCAAGCGTTGCATGAGAGAGACAAAAATTGGATGGTCCAGATGAGGCCTGATGTCATAAGATGGGTTTGATATAGTTTATGGCAAGTCTTCTATGGGACAGATTTGGCCCAAATGTGACTCCCTGAGCTCCTGCCCATTTGAGCTGCACCTGTGGCTGACATGAGGTAGCCAGACCCTGTTTAACTGAAGGTCCTGTATGGCCCACTGGAAAGTTTAGTATATGCATATATAGGAAATTCCACACACCGGTAAAATTAAATTAGTGTGGCTATTTCAGACTAACTGCTTCTTTAAAAAAAAAAAAAAAGATAGTAGGCTTTAATGAAAATGTAGAATGTGTAAGATTCTTTGCTCCCACCACAAAACCTAAACATGGCCTGTAGGTCTTTTCATCTGTATAGGGTTTACAGTTACAATACATTGTCTTGTAAAATAAGATTGCCTTCTTTCTATGCATTTTAACAACACAATTTTAACTGTATTTTAATACCATCAAGTACACCCCCACCACCCACTACAGCTTCCACTTTGAAAAATATAGAGGTAATGTAAAAAGTAGAGTTTATAGCAGAGTTTTTAGATTGGTGTAAGCTGGCTGACAAGTCTGTTGGCTACTGGTTTCCCCTCAGGACAGAGGATAATCAGGAAAGGTGCAATCAACAATGTTTATTTCACACGCCAGGAAAGCACTAACACAAAGCCGTGCACTCTTATCGCTGCCCAGCCAATTTAAAGAATTACAATCAGGACAAAGAGACATGCCACACTCCTTTGCTCTGGTGTGTTTTCCTCTTGGGGTCTGAGTTCCAAGACAGAGATAAAGGAAGAGAGTAATTAGCAAACACAAACCACCTGTGCATATCAGACTCTCCCTCCCTAGTCCCATTGCATGAACCATTCCCAGCAACTTCCCCTTCTGCAGCTGAGCATAACCAGGCCCTGATTACATTAGATTTCACAGGTGTATGCGTCAGTGCAGATTCTGTTCATTGTACTTTACTTCATAACCCACCTTCCCTTAAGTCCAGATCCAGTTGCAGTTCAGGATAATACTCTACTTTTGTTAGCTATTAAACAGACCAGAATTAAAAGTCAGCAATATGTATTTTCATTGTACATGAAGCAAGCTACATGTGACTTGAAGCATTTTGACTTGAAGCCAGTGAACACATTTCAATAAAGCACCAAAGCCAGTCAGCAGGTGTAGATAACATACTAGCCGTTGTGTTATTGGTTGCATTTGACAGTGCATCGCAAATGTAATCATTATTGCTTTTTTGCACAAAAAGTAATCTGAGAGCAAAAGGGAGCACATTTTCTATGCATGTTCATTTATATTTATGTATTCATGTTCTTTGAATATGAAAGTATGCTTTTGTCATCCTAAGGTACAAGGTGCTGTGATAAAAACGTGGCAGCCCTTCAGGGACATATCTGCACCTTTTCAAAGGGGACATTATCTTGTAGCAAAGCACTGAAGCTCCTTTATTCTTGCTGGGGACAAAATTGTTCTTTCAGATGTACGAAGTAAAATATATTTTTAAAAAATAAACCCCTGCTGAGTGCACAGGCTGGCCATAGTGACAGTGATCATTTGTACTAAGGGTCTGTTTTGAATATACTGCATATATTGGTTTATTAGCAACATGGCATGGTGCAATAGTAGTAAATAAAATGTGTTTGTCATTAACAGTTTAGTTTGTAATCATTCAAGAATGTTTTTCTTCCTCTCGTGAAAATGCAGTTCTTTGCTGTCTTATCTTGCAAAGAGTAACTTCTCCCAGGGTAATGCTTATCAAATC
>VOQK01019532.1:56658-69160 GCA_015052645.1 Benitochromis conjunctus
GGGCTTACCTCCAATCCTCTGCAAGCCTTTGATTGGTCTGCCTTTGTTACCTAGTAGGTACAATTTGTAGCTGTTATCTAGGCTTTGATCATGTACCTGAAGGTGCTGCTGGTTTTGATTAGCTCTGTGACTATAAGGTGTGATGATAGGGTTAATGATTTAGTGATACGTCACTGTAGAATGTTTACGGGCTTGTAGATAATGCAGTTGTTTGTAGATAAAACAGTTAACAGCATTAGGCAGAACATCATTTCAGTTTGTGGAGATAATGAGCCCCCCCTGTTCCCTGCAGCCTTTAGTTACACCAGGAGGAAGAAATGTTTGGAAGTTGATTAGGGTTTGATTTTATCTGTTGTGTCACAAATGCTATCCATCCTTCTGATAATGCCCCTCTGTGTGTTGACCTTTTCTCCTGAGGGGGGCTGTGCTAAATTATTGTCATTTGTGAATCCTGTGCTTTGTGATTATAATGACGCAGATAAATTTCGCTGCGGGCAAAGCTTTAAACGCTTGACTCGCTGAGAACTTTGAAGTGATAGCGAGCTTTATGTTTAAATATTCTGTGTGAATAGGCTCATAATCGACAAACAAATGAGGGGAAGGGGGAGGACCAGAAGTCCAGATGTGTTTAACTTTCTGCGCACTAGATCAACTCATTTTTAATCAAAGGTGTAACTTTTGCAACAGCTGTGTTTGCATTTTTAAAGAACTGTCACATAAACGGGTTTTTGCTCAGTAAGGTGTGCACGGGGCGGTGACTCACTGACAGCAGGCTGACGCTTTTGGGTGGAAAGTGCATCCCAATGTTAGGCTTAAAGATTTGTAGAGGAAAAAAAGTCAAATGTGCTGCGTCTGTTTACTCGATGGGCTAATTCCAATTCTAATTTAGATTTTCATATTTGCAATTTTACAAATCATATACGCAGGAATTTATCGTATGGAAATGTCACCTTTTATATATTTTAGTTGCAGAAATAGTGAGTCAGTAATGTCAGGTGTTAAGGAGATGCGGGCTTTTCAGCAGTGGATGATTAGTCCTCTTTCCCAGAAATCAGTGGGCGCAGCGTTTGGTTGGAATCAAAATCTGAAAAACAAAGGGAGTAGCTGGGTTTCCACAGCACTCTGTTCAGTCAGGCAACTGACAATAAATCTGAGCCTCTCGCAGGCATTTTCTTTGTTTCTGATATTTTATCAAATAAACAAGACGGCTTTTAATTAACTACAGCCATGAGTTGAATGGTTAGTGAAAATAAGCCATAGTTACAGTTCCTTAAGTGGCCACTTGAGGCTGGCTCCAAAAGTGAGTCAGTCCCTGCAGACGTTGTTAAAATGAACATTTATGTGCAGCCGGTACAAGAGAACTTTTGGTTTTAAAAAGGAATTTTCTTTTTTATGATAAATATACAGTGGGTGGATTATTTTTCTTATAAAGGCTTAAAGTTATGGGCGTGGCTTCCTTGACTGAAAGGCGTGCTGACACGATATCTGCAGCTAGGTTTTCTTCTGTCTGGTCATGGCTGTTTTTGTGCTTTTGTTGCCACTTGGTGGCAGTTTTTTAATTATTATTTGGAAAATAATATTGCTTGGCGTGTGGCCCAGCCTGCCAAGAAGTTTGTGCTGCACTCTTAATTATATTATTGTATTAGTCTGTTACTTGGCAGCGGTTAGCGGGCATCTGTGTCTGAACATTGTACCCATGCAGTTTATGGTGGATTCAGAGTGCTAATGAAGCTTGCTAGCATAGCCCGATAAATTAGCACTCATCTAAATATGGTCAGCGCTGGCTTCGAAAAACCAACATGGCGGCAGCCAAAACATTTAGGCTTCAAAATGCAGAGTTTGTCTACGGCCATCTGTTATATAAAATCTATGGTCTTGTCTGGAAATATGTTTATTTTGGCACAAATAGCCTTCAGTGTTGATAGGCTATTTATCGTGGAATAACCAATATTTCTAGAGATTGCAGAGTGGTGACTGTGGCCCAGAGAGGTTTCCAGTGTGGCATATTTTTACATAAAAAAACTAAACAATCGTTAATCTGTAAAAACAAAAAGCTAATGCAGATAACTGGGAAAATGCTGATTATCGCCCCAGATTATCAGTCAGGTTAGGAATTGCTTGAACATTTGTCACGTTGATGGACTGCTCTGTTCTTAAATGATCTTCAGCGTCAGCCTCAATTAGAAAAGACCGTTCAGGGCTCAGCACTCAGCATTACGTGATTCCTTTTTTCTCTGTCCTTTTGATCCTAAATTTTCTGTCAGTGATAATATAATCTGTACCAGGTGAGATTACTTGTCATCATTTCTAGTCAGCAGATCATCCTCCGCATAGACGTGATGAGTTGCATTAACCGATTAGATCCTTGACTCTGATAAAGAGGGTAGGTAAGTGGTGGTCCTCGCTCCAAATGTAACCGTGTCCTAGCAGTTTTTAGAGGGCTGTAATGATAACAGTGGCGACATTCTTAAATAGCTTCAGGTTTACTGCTGGAAACCTTGAGCTACTTAGGTTTTTCATTCCCTTGATGGCAGTTCCCAAAATGACAGTGTCATCCACCAGCATTAGAACATCAAGTCGTCTCAGGAAGCTATCTTCTCCACGTCCTGACTATTCGTATGCCTTGTCACATACCTGCTGTGGCTGTAATTACTGTACGCTGGATCCCAAACAATGAGTTGTGACATGAAGGGCTTAATCAGTAAAGTCTGCGAAAGCAATGTGACAAAACAGATCTGTCAAATATGAATTCTTACTAAGCTTGCATTCAGCAATTAATCTGAGTGCCTCCTCTGTGTACACATTGATTGCTTTATGTATAAAATAGCCATCAGTTCAAAATTCCCAAATTACATGAAGCAGAGAAAAACCTGGTTGCTTTCACAATTTTCCATTTAAAAAATGAAAACGGTTACAAAACTGAAAAAAAGTTTGGATTTTTTCGATGAATTGTTGCTGATTACTTTTCTGCTGTTAGACTGATTGGTTGATTCAAGGTCAAGTTGATTTTTATTGTATTTTTTTTTTTACCCACAGGAGGCAATTTTGTTGCACTGCAGGCAGTAAATAAAATAATCATCAACAATCCACACACAGATTAATCGCACTAAAAATATGGGATTACATCAGGTTTCTCAAAAGGCCTAAAGCAGGAGGGACAAATCAGTTCTTAAATCTGTTGGTCCTGCATCTTGGAGGATTACATCTGTGACCAGATGGATTCAGCAGACTGAAACAGGACTGACTCGGATCAGCAAGGTTTGATTGGGCCTTCTTTGTGGCTTCAGTGTCGGTGCACATTCTACCAATTCCCTCTTTGAAGGGAAGCGATACAAGGCGACAAAGAAACCAATGCTGGTCTCAACTTCCAAGTTTCACTGGCCAATTACATCAGAGTTTCTTACATTATCAATTTATAAATCATATTTGAGAACTAAAACTGTACAGTTGTGCATCCAAATCATTTAGCAGCATACAGTATGTTACACCCCCACCCCCCTCCTTTTCCTTCTGGTAATTCATTTAGAGCCAAGCAGAGGCATGCTTCATTTGACTGCTATGTTTAGGCTCCTGGACTTGGCGCTTGTGTTTGGATGACAACCAAAATAATCCCAAAAAGGGAAATTTAGTATTTTTTGCATCAAATTCCTCTATGATTGCATTCACTTAAAATGGCTTGTGGGGAGTGGGGACATCTAAACATCCCCATCAAATGTTGCACTCTGTCCATTTACAGTATAACCCCAACACAGTTTCACTGCCTCTATAAATAATCTAAAGTCCCTTGGTGTAGACACATTTATGTAGACCATGTTCATCCAACACTGGATCGCGGTTAGTATCACGGCTTTTGAAGAGACACACAATGACAAAACTATCTGTGTGCCTCATGATGTGTCCATAAAGGCTCTATCACTCAATTATATATAAAACAAAAGTGGTGAAAGGACACATCTCTGGGGAACTCTCGGGAAGAAAAAGGAGCATCAGATAAAACCGTATTGACTTTTACCTTTTGTGACTTGCCAAGTAAAAAAAATCAACTACCCGACATATCGATACCACCCTGGTGGTATGGATGCTTAGATGTGAGCTTGGACAGTTAAAGGCTGAAGAAGCCAATGAAAAGCATTGGTACATAATTCTTTCCTCCACTCACTGAGCATGGGTACATTCTTGAGCAACCTGCCCTCGTTTGTAAGCAAATTGCAACGGACCACATTGTGTTTGAATTGCACGAAGAGACTCGTTTTTATAGTCCTTTCAAGTGAGACATGCATGGCATCAACCACCTCCACAACAGCAACCTTTCTGCAGAGAAACAAAGAAGACTGAAGGATCTGTGCTTGCTGGTTTGAAGTGACAGAACTTTCAAAAATAGGAGTGATTACTCAGCAGTAAATGGATCACCGTGAATTATAAGGATGGGGAAAAAAAAAGATCAACCTCTTTGTCCTCTTTTCACTTTTTTCTCCACTGCACATTTTGCCTGATGTCTAAATGTGACCACTGAATCCCATGCTGCATTCTGCAGAAACACAGCATCAGAAACACACGCGTACGTCCTCCTTACTTATGCTAATGAGGGAACAGATAAAAGCCGGCCCTGCTAAATCCCCTCCCCCCCAACTCTTCCAGACATTGCAGGATGGCCAGCGAGGACGTGAGAGTTTAAAGTTTTTGGGTTAAGTGGAAGCAAATCACAGCACCCCTCTTGGCTTTATTACTTTAATCACGGAAGAACCCACACTGGCAACCTACGACAGATGCTTTTCTGCTGCTCTGTGAAGTGCAGGACTGGGAATATTTGTGTGTCAGTGTGTATGTGGGACACGAGGTGGAGGGGGGGGGGGGGTTCACATTGGGCCAACGCTCAAACAACAGGAGAGACAAAAGTCTAGACGCTAATTATCATCAAAATTAATTGACCCAGTTGTCTGTTGCGCTTCATAGTGATTAATAATGCTCTCTTGGCTTTGGACTGGTGCTGTACTGGGTTTTATTTTCCCTCTGACGCACAGCTTTTCTTTTGTGCCTCCCCATTGCAAGATAGGAAAAACAAACCCTAATAAGTAAATGTGGGAAAATGAGATAATTGGCCTGTGCTAATTGCGTTTCTCTTTGCTGTTTTCTATCCTTATATTCACCCTTAACAACTCTTCTGAAACAAATTGGTGTCTGTCACTTTCATGAACGACCACGGGTTTATGAAAAAGAGAAGTCAAGGTGTAAACTCATTTTAAAAACGGCTGTTATTTTTTTCCTAGGTAGTTTTGAATGAGGTCGATAATGCTTTGTTGAAAAACATCCCATTTGCGAGGTCACAAGTGGTAAAAAGATGCAATCTAAAATGCAAACAGGTCTTTTTATCCTCTTTTTTTTCCCCCTCCCCTTTAGGCCCTTGTTGTGGGTGGAGAGGCCGAGCAATCGTTGTCAAGCAAGCAGGGGTCGTTGCCATGCACGAGGGGGTTTACACAGGCGGAATACATCATCGAAATGGAACCAGAGCTGGCGAAGGGACAGGCTGTCTTCAACGGTCAGTGCTCGCACAAGCACACACTCCTGCACACACACGTATACACAGACTCGGGGCCGGGACAACTCCAGTAATAATCCCCTGCTGTTGGGTGGGGGTTGCTTAAGAGTCCTGCTGATATTTAAACCATAATGGAGCTTCAAGAGGACTGACCTTTGCAAAGACTGAGTGTGGATTAGACTGATATACTGAGCCGATATGGCCCTCCTGTTGAGATGGATGTGTGTGCCCCAGTCTGCGTTAATCTGATTTCAGCATTGTGATGAAACTTGACTGTGCCTGGAGCATTTCATGTATTTTGGTTGATATATTAATTTTTTTAATGTAAAACCATCAATGAATGTTTTGGTCTTCTCCTTCTGGTGTTGGAAGAGTTCTTGGGAGGAGGTGGTGGTCTCACTGTTCGTCCCGAGAGTTTTGATCTCACCCCAAACGCACAATTCCTCAGCTTTAAGCCACAGGAAAAGATTAAGCTAAATGTTGGTTTAAATGTTGTTATTGCTACTTTGGATTTGGTGCTCTCCTGTTGGGAGGGAAACCCCACTGGCCTCATGCCACGGTCTAAACATAAGAAAGTGGAAACCTCCATTTATTTATTTTTAATTTTTTTTGGAAGATTTGAGCTGATGAGCTGAAACTTTAGCCAGTTTAGCCCATACCGCACAGTGCTCCAGTGTCAGTACATGGAAAAATCTTTAATCTGTTATCTTTAATGTACTATCAACCAACTGCTAATAGTTAAAACAACTGTCAGTGGGTCAGCCAAGAGGTGTAAAACAAGCAGAATCAAACGCTAAGAAAAACACTTATTTCTTCATTAAATGTTACTCTGGCTGGCTTTCAGGCAGTTTTTTGCTGTTGTTGTTGCAAGCAGCAGATTACTGTCCGTTTTCTCTAACCTGTTATCCTCCCTCTGTTTTTCAATTTCAAAATATACCTGCAGTCCTTTAAAAACATGCTATATAAGTCAACCTGTAGTTTATACATAAAGATAGGTTGCAAGGCCTGGTGTTGTTTACCTGATCAAGCAGAATAAATCAGCATGCTGTTCATCTGTGCTGTGTGTGGCAGAGCAGTTGGAGAGATCTGTATTGACTGAGCCCCGGGGTATCAGCAGCAGGTTGGTCAATAAGCACAGGATAGTAGTAGCAGGGGTGTGAGACTGGAGTGTGTGTGGGCTCCATGGGTGATATGTAGCTGCTTTGCATATATCTGTATTTTCTTTCCAACACAGCATTTGCTTTTGTAAGTCTGTAACCCCTTTTCCCACTTTATGTATCTTAACCTCCCTGCATTGAATTTAACAGAAAATTAAAGAAAAACATGCTACAGCTACTTGGGATATGGTTTCAATCATGTTCTACTGGGTTCGAGGTCAATCAATATTCAGACTAGAGCTTGATCTCTGCTGGCATGTTTGTCTCTGTTTTATGAAAGTGCTTGTGTAGAAACTGGGAGAAATGCTTATCTCCACACAAATGTGTAGACGGGCAGCTGTCTCTATGCATACAGGATGTGCTAAGACCCTTTCATGCCTCTAATTTAGCATTTCAGTGCTGTTTGAGTGCGATAGTGTTATTTGACTTATGGCACATATAGTTTAGCTTCATTCCACTCTGATGAGGGTGGTGTCTGAGCTCAGAGAGGGAGGTGGCCGCTTTGAATCTGTGCCCTGTAAAATTGTCATTTGGCTTTGTATTGCAGAGATGCTCTTCAGCTTGAGAGAAAAAAAAAACAAAACATGTGCCTGGACAGTGCAGCACTCGCTGTGAAAGTAGGAAACAGCTCAGAGAGAGACTTTCCTCTCCCGGAAATAAATCAGTGTCCATTGTGTTATAGCGATTCTATTCTGAAGCAGAGCAGCCAAGCAGGCCTTTCCAACAACATCCAAGTAGCAGGCAAAAGCCCAACAATAACACAGCTTTGAGGTGGTGTGCATGTGTATGTGTGAGCGTATATGAGTGGGAATGTGTGAGGGAGTGTGCGATTACATGTTTGTGTGCTTCAGTGGACATGTGTGGGCTCTGTGAAGTGTAACAAGGCAAGAGTGACTGAAGCTGACAGAGCTGTCGCAGAAACACGAAGCGAGCGCATTTCAATGTGTTCTCCTGTGATGATGTGCAGGTGAGGGGGCGGGGGTGGAGGGTCATGAGACAAATCACGAGGCCGTGTTGCTTAGACAGTGTAACAAACACTAATTGCTACTTCGTATGCAGTGGTTGCTCGAGAGATGAAGAGAAAAAAAGGTCTGTGTTGGTCCTCTACCAAAAATCCCAAACCTCTTAAAAAAGTGTTTCTTTCACATGAATTCTAGAAATAAATTGAGGAAATAAAACTATGAATATGCTGTGCTGTAATGATGTCAGCGTCCCAATCGCCATGTAATACTGCTTTTTTTCACTTCTCATATTTATAATAGGTCAGTGGCCTTTTCTTTAGTCATATCAGGCTTTCTTTATAGGTAGTCCTGCTCACCCTGGCACCCAGTGTTTAGTAATACAATTCCTCGGGGCTAGTTTCTCTAGGTGATCTCTCGTCAGCCTGGTTTATCTGCTAAATTAATATTTCTATATTAAGATTGGACATAAGTCTTAGTTTTGGTAGCTGCAACAGAAATAGATTTGACTGCACTGGTCTTGTGCAGCAGTTTTAGAGTATTAAAGTTTAAAATAGATTTTTCCTGATCAAAGTCTCTCAAACGGCTCTTTAGACTTTTATATGATGAGCGAATTGCTTGTGTTCCTCACATGTTAAAGTCTGATTGCAAAGTCAAAGAGTAAAAATTAATTGTTTCTATATTTAATTTACACTATTTTCATAGCAGGATTTTGCTAAACATGTCAGAAACAAAGCTACCAGCTAACAGAACTACTGTCCTAGTTTGCTAGACACTAATGGAAAGGTGCCAGGCTATCAGAGCATAAGGTCAATAATTGGCCAAAGATAGTAGCATTTCCACTTTATTGTTTTCAAAAACAGTATTTCACATTTTCTGTCCTTAATTACTAAAAGTCATGAATACAATATTTGGACCATTTTGGTGTGGTGCTGGATAAAAGGCACCCACTGAGCTGTGTGGAGGGCATCTTTGCTGGATAAAAAGTGATGGCTCTGGGTGCTTTTAATTATTTAATTGGAGCGGAGGAAGGCTGAATGATTAATGAGAAGATGGAGGCGAGAGACATAATAAAGAGTCAGACAAATGAAGTGTCTGAGGGATGGTTATAAAGAAAAAGACGTTGGAGGTAAAGATTAAAAGCAGAGACTTGGTCAGATAACATGGAGCGGGGAGTACGACGGGATTCTGTGCCTTTGGTTTAACTAACAGAGTTCCCCCAGAATAACATGCATTGCTCTGTTAACTACAGCTACAATTAGATTATTTGCTTGAAATTTTGACTTTCTACTGTTCCTCAAGGGATGTCTTTGACTGAAGCCGGGCAAAGTGTGTGAGGAAAAAGAAAAGATTTCTTTCTTTCTGAATTTCTTTGTAAAAGAAAAAGTTTTTCTTGTAAAATTAAATCATGTTTCCCAAATCAAGTTTCAAGTAACTAGGCGGAAAAAAACAACACGTTTAGTTACTTAGAGGAAACAGCAGTACAGATTTCAGTGGAAAAGAAACAACTACAACAAAAGCATGTAAAGTTGATTCAGCTGCTGCCAGACCAGTGTGTGAGTCAGTGGACTGTGTGTGTGTGTGTGTGTGTGTGTGTGTAATGAATCTCTGCAAAGAAATACATTTTGATTTGCTTTTAAAACCATGATGGATTTTTGTGGGTTCTCTTCCTGTTTGTCGTCTTATTTGTGTGTGTGTGTGTGTGTGTGTGTGTGTGTGTGTGTGTGTGTGTGTGTGTGTGTGTGTGTGTGTGTGTGTGTGTGTGTGCGCGAGTGTGTGTGTAATTATTGTGGCGAGGAGGTGAAACTGTTAGCATGTTAGCATAGCTGCACATCTTTACACAGTGAAGGTCTGTTTAGGGTGGAACCTTAAATTTCCATCCAGTGGACCGAGCTGTGCTGAGGTCTGTGCTCGAGTGTCGCTCCTGCAGTCTATTTCAAACTGACTGCAGAAGCAAACGATTAAAAAAACAAAGCGCTTTGTTTTTTTTTAGTCCAAGTTCATAAATGAACCTGGACTAAAATGTGTCCAAGGTTTAAAGTTACTTCTTGTAAAGTCCTGTTTTTTAAAAAAGTTTAAAATCGTCCAGAATTAAAGATATCAAAGCAGCCAAAGCTATCAGCAGAAGAAATGTGAAGAAACATCTTCCTTTGCATCAGTGTGCTGTGTATCCTTCAGAAACACTTGCAGTTCTGGACAGACTGGATCTCAAAGGGACTGTTTACACCGGGGTCCAGTACCACTGTGATACTGAGAGAATTCCCAGTACTCAGTTTCTAGAAAGTATCTTCAACTTTGTTAATGAAAGTCGAGGATCTTCAGATTCAGGAAAGTACTTTTCAGACACAGGGCATTGAAGCTCTTTCAGCTCTCAATAAGACATGTCCAAGGTTTTTTAACCTTGTATGATGATAATATGATAGTGATAATAAAGAGACGGGAACATTAAAACACTGTGGAGGGATGTTAGCGTTCGTCTCTTTCAGGGTTTCATAGATATGCTGAGCTGCTGACAACACAAACTTGAGGAGGATCATTTACTGCTTTACAGTCTGGTGACAAAGTTCAGGATTTTTGGATCAGGATATCTGAAAATGTTTGAGGTTTTTAATATTTCTGCTGCTATAACTAAAAACCACAGTTCCACTAATGTCCAGCAGAGGCTCCAGCGGTGACACAGTCCACATGGACACCCATGTTAAATGTCCAACATGTCTACAGCCTGATACAAAACCACAGTTTTCCCTCTTTAGTAACAATAGTCTGATTGGTTTAAATCATATGTTTAAAGGCCAAGAATCAAAACTCTGGAGCTGGAACGAGAAGGTCCTTCAGGCTGCATTGATCCATCACAGGTTTGCTATTTATAAAGTTAATCCAAAGAAAGAAAAACAGCCTAAAATTGTTAAGTATGAATAGTATCAAATCCTGGAAATACTTTAATGTACATTTATTTAGATTAACATATTTTTGGAAATACGACAAGGACAGTGACGACGCTGCGTGGTTCAGGTTTGCATAAAAACTGGAAACTGCGACGATAAGATTCCTGGGAACAGTGTGGCACACGACTCCACGGGCAGCAGCACTTTATTCAAATATAAAAATCATGAGATCATTCTGCTGAGTATTTGGATGAAACGTCTTCTATAATACTTTCCAGTGTCTTATTATTCTGCGTGTTTTCAGCCAACACAAACGCATGTCTCATACCTTCTCGTCTCGCTCACCTGAGCTGCAGCTTCTGCCTGTTTTGCCTGCAGCTCTATGTACAACCAGGGAAATCGTGCGGACGCAGCAGTTTGTGGAATTTGACTTTCACTCGAAGTGACGTGAGCTCAAAGAGGAGCTGCACCTCAGACTCTGAAAACCTGATATGTGGAGTTATGTTGTTATCCTTATTGTTCTAGGCTTCGAATATCTCACATTAAACACTTTATTAAAAACGCTGAAACATCTGCATGTCAGGCCTTCTTTTACTGTTAGAAGCTTTTATGGTCGAAACGTTGCTCTGACTAAAACTGTCCTGCTTTTGCTTCGATCATCACCTGCAGGCTGCAGATCTCCAGGACCATCACATCTCAGAGGTGTTTGCTGGATTCAGACCTGCTGGCCTGCTGTGAGGTCTCTGCAGACCTCTGAACTCAGTGTCATGATGTCGGCTTCTGTTAAGTTAGATTTTTGTTTGTTTTATTTTGAAAGTTTCATCCTGTGAATCTCATTTTTGGTTACTTTGTGTCTAAATGTTTCCGCCTGTGTCTCGTTTTCCAGTCACAGTGTGCAGCTGTGGTCGTTTCTCTCCCGTGTCTTTGTCAGATCATCTGTTTGTCACCTCCTTGACATTTCAAGCTTGCAGCCTTGTGTAGCTTCTCTGTCGCTGTACCAGGTCTGCGATCCAGTATTTGTGTTTCACACTCGAATGACATTCTTTGATTGTCGTTGCTCATGGTTTTGGTTTTCTTTAGTTCTCAGTGATCTTGGTTCTCCCTCCTTTAGTGTTTATCTCAGCCTGTGTTTAGTCTCTAACTGTGTCCCAAAACCTAGGCTGCATCCTTCGGAGGACCCGGCCTTCGCGGTCTATGTGGGCCGGGTCCTTCAAAGACCGAGACCGAGAAGGCCGAAAGTGCGAGGCTTGTGAAATGGGACAGTGTAGCCTTCAGATCTGCGTCACCAGCTGTCTCGGTGGAGTTGAATAAACTCAGCTGTCTGCTCCTTGCTCTCTAAAATCTAACAGGAGTAAATTCTCCCCCATCTCACACTTCTGTTTAATCAGTTTAATGTTTGACGTTTATTCAGCTGTGTGAAAACTTTAATCTCAGCCAAACCGATTTACTCAGGACATCACATATCTGCAAAAGTCCTCCGATGTTTTCGGAGACGTCGGTTACCCACCAGCTCGATCGCTGACCGCGAGGGGTTTGAAAACGATGTGCCGGGAGTCCGCTGTTCTCGCCGGCTTTAGTGAACCTTGACGACCCGCTCAGTGATCAGGTGGGTAACACACGCCTCCGAATACGTCGGAACACTTTTAGAAATATGTGATGTCTTGATGAACCGAGCAGATATTTGAAGTTTACACAGCTACATTCTCGCCTGAAAATATGTTAAATGTTTATTTTGTGAGCCAGAAAGAGTAATCAGAGTAATATTAAAACGGAGTAGCTGCCGCCATTGTTGGAAACTGGAATTGGCTGGGCCGCGCTATGAATTCTGGGATAGGTTGGGCCACAAAGGATACACCAGACCCATCCTTCAAATCCGGGGAAATGAAGGCCGCATTTGTCGGCCGCATTTGGAGCAGCCTTCGAATTGGGACAGCCTTCGTCGCGTCGCTGTGACGTCCAAAGGAT
>VOQK01019544.1:2932-18143 GCA_015052645.1 Benitochromis conjunctus
AAAAAAAAAAGTCCTTAAAGACTCCCAGCATAAAAACATGCCTATGTTATTTACAGCACTTAAAACAAACAAACAAACAAAAACAAATGGGTGACATCATGATGGCTACCTCTTTTTCTCTATACAGTAGGGTGACCATACTTTGATTTCCAAAAAAGAGGACACTTGGCACAGTCATGAAAAACTTTAATACTACTGTTTGCTTAAAAAAAACTTTAACATATTTAAACAATGCCTTCTCTGTGCGGTTAATGAATGGTGAAATAATAATAATAATAATAATAATAATAATGTAATAATGGTCACCCTAGTATACAGTCTGTAATCTTGTGGCAGTAATTTGGTTGGTTTGGTTGAGTTTTTCATATCGGATGACAGCAAATGGGAAACAATTAATATTAACCAAGAAAAACAGTGGACACAGAGGTTATGACAAATAACTCGGACTCCAAAGTGTCATCCTTTTCATTTACACTAATCAGAAAGAAACAGGGAGGACACCGACACGTTTAATAGTTGCACACGTCTCACAGCATCACAGATTACAGGTTCCATTAATGTGAAAAGTAAGTGTAGCACGACACACAGGACACGTATCACTTCACAGCTGCTAATTCTCTTTTCTCCTGTGGATTTAGTATAAAGACAGGGCTTCATTTTTAGAGCTAACCATTGGCTCTAATGCTCTCATAATGGTATACTTTTCAATCACCTCCTTTTTAAACTATCCTCACAAAACCATCACAACAAGCACATTTTAAACAACAGACAGGACAAATTTGTGTAGAAGTAGGAAAAAGAGACAATAAACACAGAAATAAAACTCAAGGGACTCTTATGCAAAAATATTTTTTAGAGAGTCAGTAAAGCTCCTTGAAATATGTTGAGAATTATGAAACATAGTCATGTCTCCATTTAAGTCTTTGAAAGTTTGAATTTATAGTACTATTATAAGTTAAGTCACAGTTTTATTTTTTTTTGGGGGGGGGGGGGGTTCTACCACTGAAAAACGACATGAAGTAATTGCACAACAAGACCACACTTTATCTATTTATCTATGTTTCCAACTTTCGACATCATTCTTTAAAAGATTTAATCACATTATTCAGACTTCACCACAAACACAGTAAAGCATTTGCGCCCCCACTCATCGTGCAGTGCGTATGTTCTTGTACTGGCACAGAAGCAGCTGCTTGAAGGTGTTCTTGAAGGTGACGTTGCAGAGGGCATAGCAGGCCGGGTTGATGGTGCTGTTGATGTAGCACAGCCAGTAGCCAATGGTCCACAGCGTGTTGGGGATGCAGATGGAGCAGAATGTGTTGATTAGCACCATCACGTTGTACGGCGTCCATGTGACGACAAAAGCGACCAGGATGGCCATGATGGTGCGCGTGACCTTTTTCTCCCTGGAAGAAATTCCCCTCCTTTTCCACTTTGCCACAGCGTTTTCACTCATAGCGCGCATTGTTACCTGAAAAATGACAGTAGAAGAAGAAGAGTGTTCTATTGTTTCTTTTTAGCATGTTTGTGTGTGTGTCACTCCAGTGTGAGTCCAATATAACTTTTCATACCTTTGTTGGTACCGAATGAGCTGTTCTGAGTATTTCACAAACTGCTGGGATTTTCCAGCTAATGCCAGAGGTCAGAGAAGAATGGCCAGACTGTTTCTAGCTGACAGGGTGGCAAGAGTAACCAAAATAATCAACTGTTGCAAACAGTATTCAGAAGAGCATCTCTGAATGAATAACAACACACTAAACTTTGAAGCAGGTGGGTTGCAGCAGCAGAAGACCACACTGGGTGCCACGCTTGTCAGCTAAGAACAGGAAACGAGGGCTCAAATGATCGTAAACTCATTTTTTGATCATAACAATAAGTTCACTGTACTCAAATGTCCTCCACAGTCACCATAGCTCAATCTCGTAGCGCACCATTTGGATGTGGTGGATCATCATGGATGTGAAGATGACAAATCTGAAACAAGTGTGTGATGCTATCATTTCAATATAGACCAAAATATCTGCTAAATGTTTTCAGAATTAAAGAAATTCTGGAAGTGTCTGGTGATTGTGTATCAGTTTTACACTGACATCAAAGAAAAGTGAGAATGACCAAAAACAACAACATGGAAGTTGAATGAATGCAGTCATGCTAGCTACTCTGTGAGGCTGCCATCAGGCACAAAGATCACTTAAATTAAATGTAATATCATTTTATTCTTTTGTTTCTCTTCACCATGGTTACCATCTTCATTTATATAGTTACCAGTTTACTTGAACAAGATGAATGAGATTTGGCTAGCTGCTACCTATCTGCTAAGTCACATCAGTGAACAGAACCTCTCGACTATGTTTGTGGTTTCTTAATTAAATATTTTTTACTAAAATTAGCTGACAGATAATGTTGTGCTGTTAAGTTCTGTTAACTATTTTGTACTTATTTGAGTTAAATTCAGTTATTTTGTTTAATTTATGTTTGATGCACCCTTAGCACCTCTTTCTGTGCACATTAGCTAGCATTAGCTTACTACTCAGCACTGGACTCTCTTGTCCAAATACTTATTCCAAAAAACATTTGTGTATATTTGATTTTTGGTCCAGTTTATGAACTGTTCCAGATTTATTCTTTAAACTACAGACACAAACCTATGATGTCTCTAAAAAATGACAAGTTCTGTTGAGCTAACAAATACGGTGATAAAAAAACTTTTCTAAAGACATTTGAGATATTTCCATATGGACCAAACAACTAGATATAATTAACGAACTGATTGACATTACCAAACCCATGACTGGTTTAAATTGTAATAAATCTGGTCAATTAAGGATGAATATGTTTTAATTACCTTAAACAATGTTTTCGTGACTAGCATTTGAGTGTCAGCTACTGAGTTTTTCCGAGAAGATGGTTCGGTTTCATTTTTCCCAATATTTGAGTTTTTCCGTGATGAAGGTGGAATCTCAGCATCCTTGGATGTCGAAGCCTGAATGCTATCCGATGTGGAGTCCACCTGGTTGGTTCTTTCTTCCTTGCATGGACCAATTCCATTCTGCTGTTGTTTCTGCTGCAGCATTTCTTTCTCCCTGCCATCTGCAGCCTCCTCCTGAGTCTTTTTTGTTGAGGTGGCATTCTCACCTCCTTCCTCCTGGCTGTTGGAAGGACCTTCTCCCAGACTAGTGCCTGAGGTCTTCCTGCTGTCTTTCCTCATGCGGCTGCGGCTGGCCTTGGAGATGCGCCAGTAAAGGTAGATCATGATGGCTACAGGCAGGTAAAAAGCTGCGATAGCTGTCCCGAAGGTCACCGCTGGATTGGAGAAGAACTGGATGTAGCACTCATCTGGTGGCACAGTCCTTCCCCCAACTATGAACTGCCAGAACAAAATCGCAGGAGCCCACAGGATGAAGGACAAGACCCATGCTGCTGCAATCATCAGCCCTGCCATTTTGGTGCTGCGCCGCACTGGGTAGCTAAGTGGTTTGGTGACACAGAAGTAACGGTCAAAACTGATGATGAGCAAGTTCATGACTGAGGCGTTGCTCACAACATAGTCGACAGCCAGCCATAGGTCACACACCACTGCTCCCAGGGGCCAGAACCCAATCACAATGTAGACAGTGTAGAGGTTCATGGAGCAGACACCAATAATCAGGTCTGCACAAGCCAGGCTGAACAGGAAGTAATTGTTGACGGTCTGCAGGTTCCTGTTTACCTTTAGAGGAACAACATAGAGGAGGCTGTCAGATGTTAATCTTTTTTGTGCGATGTGATGTGTGTTTTTTATCATTTCTATTAAATTACCACTCTGCGCTGGGTTGCACATGTTCTACTCTTATCTGTAAGTCTGGCTGTGCTGTTCAAGGTGTCCAGAGATGGATGTTTGAGTCACACTCATTAATCATGAAGGATCAAAACAGGAAAACCCCAAACCTTTATAGAGAGCATGACCAGGATGTTTCCGATGACAGTGATCAGACTCAGAGATCCAGCAACGAGGATGATGAGCGCTATCTCGAAAGTCGTGTACGGACTTCCAGAGAAGAGGCCAGTGCCATTACTGACATTGACGTTGCTAGCGTGGGATGAATTAAGAATCTCCATACTGTCCAACATCCTTCACATGGATGATTCAAGCTTCGTTCACATGTGTGCAAAACCTGAAAAGAAGAGAAATTATGAAACACAAGTTTTTTGGGCTATAGTTTGTCACAAATTATCCAGCATCTTTCTATGCGCAGATGCAAAATCATGCAAAATCTTGCATAACTTGCAGCATGTAAATGAGTCGCAGGTGTTTTTGTGCTAACAGCTTGCTCTCGGGGAAAAGAACGGACAGGTGTGCAAATAAAGGTCACAGCAGCTGTGTTTACAAAGTCACAGCCACATCTCACAAACTCATGTCAGGAATAACTTGTTAAAACGGCTTTGATGCTAATGGGGATGCTGACATGTTCATTCTGAAAAATGAACAATTTCAGTAGAATTATTGTGTTCATTTATTTTCTTAAGAACTCATCAAACTGGATATCCTTTCCCAGCCCTCACTGGGTGACCGCCTGGGTACATATACTGGAGTCAAACATGTGTGTCTTTGGGCTTTGGAGAGATCTGGAGCATTCTGAGAAAATATACACTGTCAGCAGGTTTGAACCCAGAACCCAGATAACAGATCACTGTAACAAATCGCTGTAAAGCACTGCAACACCACGGGACAGTATCAAATCCTTCATGTTGACTAAACTTTACTTCATTTTATGCTTTGCTAATATTTATTTTTCCCTCTTTTTCTTCTTTTTTTTTTACATTTTTTTTTAGCAAATCTCTTGTATGTTTAAGCTATGTAAATCTTGAAGAATCTAAAAATAGTGTGTGTGCCCACAAAACAACTTTCAAATGCCACGAAAAGAATGCATATGCAAGTGTGCGTCTTTGCACACTATTTTAGTCATGTATCTCCATGAGCTTTGTGTGTCCGGTTCCCAGAAATCTTAACCAATCAACTTTTTCCTGGGAGGCTGAACAAGGACATCTACACTTTACAATTTTCAAGAATGCCCTGAGAGAGTATCTAATCTGTGCACGAGAGTCATTTCAAAAATATCAAGTTGGTCGCTTCATGCTGCAGGCATCATTTTCTGCTCCTGGATATGTAAAATGGACAGCCTGGTATATTTGGGTAACATCAAATGTCTGTATCCACGTGAGCTTGTGTGTTTAGCTCTTTCAGACAGAAGTCCAAGTAAGCCTTAATAGAAGCTGTGGTTTTTATGTTAAGACAGGACAGATTCTCTGAGGCTAAAACAGTGTTTTCTGCAGACTTGTGTCTGCACTGAGAAAAAGGGAGAATGGGGGTCTTTTCTTTGGCACTGGAACTGCTTGTTCTGCGAGTTATGAAAGCCTGTTTGGATGAGCATACAAACAGATTTCCACTGGGGCCACCCACGCTCAAGATTCAGGCGCTCGTCGTGCTGTCAGGTGATTTGGATAAAAGCATCAGGTAAATAACAGATGATATGCATATGGGGATACCGCTTCCTTTAAATTACTACCGAGCCGTGTATTTAAAATGACCCCGGGCAGGCAAAACATACCAATTATGTATTTCTATTGTTAAACATCATTACCGTTACTATTATGTTAAAAACGAAGAAACATCATGAATAGCAGCAAAACAATGTGATTAACTAGTCTGTTCTGATCAGAGAATCAATAAAAAGATACTTAGTTGAGACCACGAGTATACTGCTAAAACCCTGTAAGTGACTCCATTAGGCCACATGATAACATCATACAGTACCTGAAAGATGTTTCCTTCCTGCTCTTACAGCCAGATTAAACTTCATTACAGCATCTCAAACTCCATCGCTTACTCACTGAAGACCCATTCCGGGCCTTTTCACCCTTTTCGGTCGCAGATAAAAAAAGAGCATGTGTTTGTGTGTGTGTGTGTGTGTGTGTGTGTGTGTGAGCGAGAGAGAGAGGGTTTAGTTTAGCTGTAATTCACAGAGCTCAGAGCCTAACACTGATGACTTGTAAAGTCAGAAAAATGTAAAACTGATGTACATCAAAGGGAGGAGAACAAAAGGTAGGATGTTACATTTGAGTGTTAAGGATTGACTTTGGTTCAAGGTCAAATTTAGGATCATATCATTCATCAACAATTTCTCATTAATGAATTGAGAAAAGTGAGCTGACAGTGGCCCTTTTAAGTAAAAATACTTATTATTAATATTATCATAAAAGTACAGTTTGCTTTATGGACATGCTGATGGGAGCCCATTCTTACTTTGTTGTTACTTCAGTTATATTCATAACAACACAATGCAATTGAAAAGCAGTTAATGTGTTCTTTAAAGAGTTTTTAAAGAAAAATATGAAGCCTTGTATATCTGCAGACAAAGCTGCACGAAATGTGATATTTGAAAGTTGAAAAAGAAATGACTGCTTATATTAAAAAGAAGCTGCCAGCAGGCTGTCCTGACTCAATATTCATTTCTTTACGGGCCCCCATGATAAAGGAGCCAATAAAGCTTTTAATAGGTCAGCTTTATTCTATGAACTATAAAGATATCTCTATCTATAAAAGGGTATTTTTGGCTACTGCTTCACTTCCTAAGAATAATAAATTCACGTGTTTGATTTGGCGCATGCCCTTCCTGACGGGATCCTCCCCTATGTCCGGGTTTGGGACCAGCATTAGGAACACACACGCTTGTAACACCCCGAGGCTGGTTTTGTGTCTCGTCCCTGTCAACTGGGGATCTTTTGCTGTAAGGTAATTGTGTCAACCACTAAACCACAAAGCCACAACAATAACACAATTGTTGGAGAAGAAACTCTCTCAACATGCCAAGCAACTAGTCGTACAAAGGTTCTTAATAAATGGATGCGTTAAATAATAGTGAGGTTTTGACATTAGGTAGTCTCTTGCAGTTGTACTTGAATGCAGCACTTATATAGTCAGATGTATTTAACTTTATGTAGCGGTTGTAGTGACTTTACTGAGTAACTGAGTAAATTTGCTTAATTATCAAGTTGCTCAGTGGGCTCAGGCAGAGATTTTCCAACGTGATGTACAGTTCGCTGAGGAGATTGTTGCCTCCTTTCAAGGCCATCCTCACTTCTTTTTTCTTCACACTAATAAGACCTGCATTACTGGATCTCCCTAATTGGTATGCAGGGCTACTGGAAAGAGTCACAGAGGCAAACCGTATTTCTTTGACAGGCACAGAAACATAGTAATTAGATCCAGCAGATGCTGCCTGCAACAGCTGCACCGGTAATATGGTTCTAAGATAGAGTCCTCTGGCTGGGCGAGCACGGTTTTAAAAACTCTTTGATACCATGAACGATACGCCGGGCAGCTGCAGACTTACTGCCAGACGAGAAGCGGAAACAGTGGGTTTGTTTGCAGAGACAAGAGCAGGTGTGGAAACACGTCTGCGACTGCAGATGTTTCACAGCGCTTACGGGATTTAATGGCTACAGGGATCAAAGTGTGGTAGCTCCATTTTATATGTATCTGTGCCATAGTTTTATTGTTCAGTTCTTTAGAAGACAAACATCCACCTAACTGTAAAATGTAACATCACACTAAATGTTTTAACAGGATCTTACATGAACTCAGGTGAAATAAATAGGTATAGCACAAACACACAGTTTCAGGTACTGTTGAATTTGTAAAGGCAATATTTCATGAATTTAAAAAGGTTTTTTTGCAGCAAATGTTCCTCATGTTATGGCACTAGTTCATACTTGTTTTTTTTCATCTCTGTGTCTTGAATGTGAAAAGTGAGAAATTTCACATCAGCCTGAGCTTTGGCTTCACACAGCAGTGCAACTGCGAGAAGAGAAACCCACTGAATGTCCAGTGTAGCACTGAGAGTGAGCCTGGTGGCAGGAGAAAACACAAAAATACCACAGCAACTATAGAGTGAAGGTTTATAAAAAATAAAACTGAGAAGTTTCAAGTTGGTGAGTTAAAGGAAATTACCAATTTAAACATTTTGCTTTGTTTTTATTTTATTTTATTTGTAACAGGGGGATTCCTCAGGAGCAGGGAAACTGCTCCAGAGGAATCCAGAGTCTGGATCTGATGCTGAGTGAAGCCTTTTGTGTCAGAAGAGGAATTAAGATTAAACATCTCCTGAAAGGCCTCAGGGGAACAATAAACCCCAGGTTTACTTTGCTCTCGATCAAATCTTTTTCAGGAAACTGAACTGAACAACAAGCTGTGGATAAAATGTCAATCAATATATTGACGTATCATGATAATTCTGTAACATTTCATGCCATACTGTTTCTTCAAAGAATATCCTCAGCTGACTTTGTTTCCTTTGAATCAAATTGGTTCTAAAAAAATTAAATCCTAATAAAGTTCCCATGGTAATCAAAATTTAGAAGAACATTTCCCATCTATTGACTCTACCGCTGCCTCAGCGAGCAGACATTAAATCTGTTCCATGGAAGTTTTTCTAAGTTTGCATAATTTTTCTAAAAAAAAAAAGTGTTCTTACCTGCAGCAGTTTGGTAGAAATCCACAGAAAAATCTTATCTTACCTCATCTGCAGAGAACAACACAGGTGAGCTGTTTTGAAGTCGTCCATGTTACCCTCTCTACTGCCGACACACTGGAGCGGAGAGCAAAGCAGAAAGAAACCTGACATTCATGACGCTCCTCCTCTGACAAGAACCAGTGTGTGTGTGTGTCTGTGTGAGAGAGACAGAGAGAGAGTTTGTTTGTGTGTTAGAAATATAGACGGACAGAGTAGGGAGGGGTTTGTGGGTGCTATTAGTGACTGTTGTGCTGAATCCCTCAAGCTAGGGTCGCAAGTTTCAGTAAGCAGGAGATGGAGATGGACGGAGAGAGAAAGAACGATGTTTGTTTCAGGACCATGGAGAGCACTGGCCTCTGCGGCACAAACACATCATATTCTCCAGAGCTGTAGGCAATCAAGTGGAGAGAAGTATGAATGGCTGTGGCATGAGATAAAATGGTAAAGCACTATTATAAAAAAAGAGGACAAAGAGAGAGGTTCGCTCTGTTACTCTGTTGCTGCAGGACGCTAACCTTTCAGACTGTTGTTTTGACCTTTTAACCAAACTGGTGACGCAGACTGCCCCAGTTGGTGGATGACCTTACTTTGATGGAATTACCACTGAGGATAATGGTCCCTCTCCACAAAACAATACAGTAAATAAAACAAGGGCCGTGCTATCAAATAAACCAGAGTCCTGCATGTAACATGATTGCTATGAGAAAATATCAGATGATTTATTGTGATTGTCCCTTCCGGACTTCGAGCACAGTCACAGAACACTTCAAATTCTGAGCAACATCACAGATGTATTTTTTGTTTGTTTGTTGTTATTTTTACAGTTATATCTTTGAAAACTGCACTGGTAAGGACATAAGCGCCACCTCTATTATTTCTTCATTTGTCAGTAACACAAATCAATATCATTGTCTGTCTGTTTGTCTGTCTGCACTTGGCTGTGTTTGGTTTCCTGTCTCCTATAAGCCAATTTCTCCCATTTCCAAGAAACTCTGGCATGTCTTATTATCTTGAGTAATTTTAAATATTAAAAAATATATATACGGAGGTCTGTATGGATCATTTCTGGAGGACATGGGCTACAGAGAAACTAGAGTTGATGGATATTTGCTAAGACATGTTCAATCTTCTGACATCTTTCACAACAATAACTAATTTCCACAAAAAGTAGATCTTAAAGAGGATGTATAGACTAATGCTCATTTCCAGCACCATAATTTCATCCTTGGCCTCAACTAGAGCAGCTTTGCATTAGTCAGCTGTCTGAAACAAGTCATTTTAGTTCCCATCTCATTCCCTTTAAGCTAGCTTGTTTCTAATTGGCAGGTAGTGCGTAGGTGGGTTTTCATGGTCGGAGTTGTGTGGCTGAGATGACCATATTAGGGCTATCTTCACTCCAAATTCATTATTATTATTATTATTATTATTATTATTATATCTAAGATAGAGTCTTTCGAGCTGTCCGATAAATTTCCAACTACCATACGGATAGTTGGAAAAAGATTCAACTAAAAGCATGAAATATAAACATCAATTTGTATTATTTGAATTAATTTCAACACAAATTTTGAGTAACCTTTTTTGTCATTAGTGTTAATAATATTCCATCTTTATTTAAAGAAATATTTTTTCATTATAACCTGAATATAAACAGAGATATAATAATAAAGAAAATAATTATAGGAAAATATTATTTGTAACTATAGCTGCACATTTTTAAACAGTGCATTGATTTTTCTGATTTAACAAAACTGATTAAAAATTTTTATTTATATAGCGTCACAAGAACAGTTGCCTCAAGGCACTTTATATTGTAAGTAAAGGTTAACAGCAAGAGGTTAAAAATAACTAATAATCAAAAGCAGAGAGGTGTATAAAACACAGTGAGTGAAAAAGGTGGCATTTCATTTCATTTACATTGAAAAATTTGTGCTAGCATCAAATCCTAACTTGATAATATCAACTAATGATTAGAAACGACACGTAACTGAAAAAGCTAAAGCTAAGCTAAGCTGCTCAAAAACATAAAGGAACACACCAGATCTCAACAAGGAAAAGTAATGCTTAAATCTATACTGATATGGACTGGGTGATGTGAATGTGTTTGCAAAACTTGGCACGTTTTTATACACTTAGAAAGTTATTCTGTTGTGGCTTCTTTGACTAGAACTGGGCTAACTTTAGCTATGTGTTCATGTGTTTTTAACTACGATGATCTAACATCTAAAACTAAGGACACCCAATGATTCAGTAGCTAGGAGAAGTGCCTTCAGCATTAATGACTTGAATTAGTGGTTTTCTGGATTACTTTATTAGCCTCAGTTGGTCGCAGTGGAGAAATTTTGGTCTACTTTTCTTTGCAATGTTGCTTCAGTTCATTGATGTTTGCGGGCATTAGTTTATGCACAGTGCATTATTCCAATGAGGTGAATTTATCGTGACTCATGGGAGAGTTGTGTCATTTTATTTAAACAGGCCTGCACATCAGGCTGCACATCAATGATGTGCCAAAACTTCTGTTTTAGACGTGGTCAGACTAGCTGATGATCAGTTAATCATTTTATTTGATTAGCAAAACGTGGGCGCTACTTACCATCTTAATTCTTTAATTCAATAAAAATGTACTTAGGACTGCATAGAGCCCTAAAAAACTTACATATGTAGACTACAGTAGGGAGGTTTTGATCTTTTCCCCTAACACTGGGCAAAACTATCGTGATGTGTGTTTAATTTGAACCCAAAACACAAACTTGAAATCAACCTTAATAAACATGAAACAAACCTTTGTTTGGGTGACACAGAAAATCTGACAGGTAGTTCAAAACGCATTCCATAAATCTTTTTTTTAAAAGTGCGAAGTGGGGGGGGGGTAAACAGAGCACGCACAATACAATAAGTAGCTGATACAAACTGAGGTCTTAAATACATGCATGAGGTAATCAAGGGAAGCAGACACAGGTGGGAAAGAAGACAGGTTAAACTAATTAACTAGTCAAGGAAGTAAGACCTTACATACCTCACATACCTGTGAGTACATATTTAATACAAATAAATAAAAATCTTGGTGTATTTTACTGTATATAGTAACAATTTGTACATAGTCTAGTATCCGTGCTTCATTCAAAAGCCCAGTATTCTTTCATGAAGTATACATATATGAAGGAGGACAGAAAGAAACCATAGTGGATTTGCTGCTTTAGGTCATATGATATATATTTTTACATAACAGTATGTGTGATAAAAGCTACATACATTGTTCTTTCCCTTTCCCTTCTCTCGTCAGTTCCCAAACTTCTAAAAACGTGAATCTTGCTGTGAACCGCTCATGCATGCAGTAAAAGAAGAGAAAACAATGAGACTCCTCTCTCTCCTCGCCTCTTCATAATATGAAGAAAAGCTCCAAAGCAGCGGGAAAATGAGGTCATCTAGTTTGAGCCCCAGCAGCTATTTGAACGGAGAAGGGTCACACGCAATATTATGCACTTTCTGCAATTTTACTACTGCATTCAGCTCATAGCAAAGATGCAGAATGTATGTTTCAAAAGTCTAACGGACTCGTGATCTCTGGTTAATTGCATGCTGCCTCGTGTGCTAATAGAATAATGTTCATCATGATCCACGGACATTTACTGTAAGTCTTCACCAAGCCCTGAGCAAATCGTGACTTTCTAATCTCCTCTGCTGATTCATTAAAGAATGGCTGTAATTCATCAGTGCGTTTGGACACAGTTGGGATTTGGGCCACTTGGATTGTTGTCAAGCGCTGGCACTAATATGACCTGTACATAAATTACTGCTGGATTGCATATCTTGTTCTTTACTATTAGAGCTAATCACAGAGCTACACACAAGATGTTCTAAAACAAATAAATGCTTCATGAATTTAGGAGCTCTTCCCTGTCTCCTCAAAGTTTGATCAGATCCCTCAAACATGTGTCCATGATTATTTTGTGTGAGACTAGAAAAGGAAAAAAACTAACAGCAAAATGTAATATTAAGAATCACATGTGTCATCCGGTTTTACCACAGAGATTTCTCTTCTGGCTATAGTATCTTTTTTTGGATCACGATGGAGGAGCGTGTGACTCTTATTGTACAAAAGCCTTTTATCGTTTCTTGTGTTTGTGAATTCTGTGAAATATCTTCTGAAGGCTTTGCACTGTGGCGCTGTTATTGTAGCGAGAGAAGCAGAAACTTCTCAGATAAATATCAGTTCAGAACTTCCAACGTGTCAGCAGCATGTAAACACAGAATATATCAAATGAATGATGGGAATATTCAGGCTGCATGCTCACAGCTGCTGTTGACTTATTCCAACATTAAAGTCTGTCACTGTCCCGTTGTTGTTGAGTTTTGGTTCCTGCTTTGATTTTATTCTCGTATTCTTGTGTTTCCTGTGGTTTGCTTCCCTCTGTCTTGTCATCATGTGCTTTTGTATTCTATTTTTTCCTGTCTTAGTCAACTTGTGTCAGTGTTGGTTAAGGTTGGTCTCATGTGTCTTGTTCTTGTTTTACTCCCCTGAATATATCCCCTGGCCTCGTTAAACCTTTCTTATTTCTCTAATTTGTGCCTCTCACGGCTGCTTCGGCGTCCTGCCTGTGAACTGGAAACTTTCATAATGCAGGATGTCTCAGTTTCTAAAATGCATCAGGAGGACAGCGGAGTGACGAGTCTTGCCAGTGGAGCTGTAAATGAGGATGCATAGGTCTATCCTTTATTGAAGTGTTTTCACCTTCAACATGGAAAAGAGGTCCTGTACAAATCCCATATTTTATTCACATTAGAAAATACAAAACACACCAAATGTTTAAAAGGAGAAAATGTAAAATTTTAAGAAAAAAATATGGTGCTTGTGAATTTGATGGAAACGTGACTCAAAGACGTTGGGACAGGGCCATGTTTACCACTGTGTATGTGCATGCCCTCTTCTTTTAACAAAAGCCTGTAAACATCTGGGAACTGAGGAGACCAGCTGCTCGACTTCTGGGAGAGGAATGTGGTCCCATTTTTATGTGATGTAGGATCATAACTGTCAACAGTCCTGGATCTTCTTTGTCATGTTTTTTATTTCAAGATGGGTCAAGTGTTATCAGTTGGTAAAAGGTCTTGACTCCAGGCAGGTCAGGTTCTAATAGATCCAGTAAGAAGTTTAGCATTGTCTTGCTGAAATATGCAAGGCCTTCTCTGAAAAAGACGCTGTCTGAATGAGACCATAATTTGATCCAAAACCTGTATATACCTTTCAGGCACTGATGGTGCTTTCCCAGGTGTGTAATCTAATGTTTTTTCAATTGGTGTTGTGCATGCTTAATGTCATCATCAAACATTCTCCCGTTTGTTGTGTGTGTATGTGTGATAAACAACTCTCTAAATGATCCTAAACAATCTTCACAAAAACACATATGAAAGGTGTTTTTTCTACTTAAACATCCCTATCTCCCTCGCCAGTTCTGAGCTCCTGCTCATTAGTTGCTTCTTCACTCTGGTGCCACCTGGAGGGCTGATTGTGGAGGGCCAGCAGCTCGTGCTCCTGCCCCCTCTGCCTTCTACATCTGCAGATGACTTTCATGTAGAAGTGGGTGGGATCTAACCATCCTTCACCTTTTGCCAGCAAAGTCATAACAAACAGAGCAAAACCAGAAATATTTGAACATTTCTATATGTTATGGTGTCTTGGATTTGTAATTTAAACCTTCACAAAACTATTTCATGACTTCCTCCTATTCTGTGACACAAATATGGAGTTGATAATGTGGTTAGCAAGAGGTGAGAGTCTTTCTTTAGTGCATGTGTGTGTGTGTGTGTGTGTGTGTTTGTCCCCACACACCATGCAGATTTATGACATTGACAACTCAGCCAATGAAAAGCTTGTGGTGTTCACATATTACCAATGTAGTCAGATGTTGTCACATTAGGTAGTTGGTGATTATTTTGTCATTTATTCTTTATATTTAAGGGTCTTTGTGCAAAACACAGAAGCCTGTTTAACACATATATGTGCACACACACACACGCACGCACGCATGCACACACACACACACACACACACAATAATAGTCTCCCTCGGAGTCCCTGATCTCTCTGGAGTAAAGTGAACATGCTGACACGCTCATTTTGCACTCAGTTTAAATAGTTCAAAGACTTCCTGTTCCTTGCGAGTTGCACTGACAGGAAGAAAAAGATGCCACACCCTCCTCTGAGTGCCTGACATGTGTTTTCTGACGATTATTAAAACAGGGGGGTTTTCCTGTAGAATTTTGCACGTTGTACATGCAAAAGGGGAATCTTTCCGTGATCACTTAGTGTATACTGAAAAAATGATGGTGTTAGTTTGCATGACATAGCCATCTCCCAAGGAAATCATATGTAAATTGAGGATATGAATTCCAACCACATCTGTACCCTGTCCCATCCTGTGTATAAACAAAATGATTATGCGTGTGATAGTTCACGAAAGGTCAAGCTGACATTAGGAGAGCAGGATTTTGATTTAATCGCCGTTCGTATCCACAGGTCTATGCGTGTTTCAAATGATTATATTCAAAATATCGAACCATAAAATAATTTCCTAAACACAACTAAAATCGTGTTTTCATACTCTGCTTTTTTCCTTTTTTTTTTTAGCTGCACAGATTTCAGGTGTTTCGGTCACAATACTC
>VOQK01019547.1:1927-13041 GCA_015052645.1 Benitochromis conjunctus
CAAAGTGACCTGTACTGCAGCTCTGTACAAATGAGAAAATCCATCTGTATGTAAAGGCAGACCTGTGTATTAATATAAAGTTTGGACTTGCTGCAGTTCATATAAAATACTGAAGTACAGAATAAGTTTATTAAACTAAAAAAAGGACCTGGCTCCAGTATTTTCTCACCCCTGAAATCAAATGGTATTAGTCATTTTTCTCTGAAATATAGTCTTTTTTATTTTACAGAGGAAAATATGTGTTTTTGTTCAGCTTCCAACCTCAACCAATGCCACACGTTTCACTTCATTCTTTCTGTAATAATTATGCTTTGATTTAAATGACAGAATAAGTAAGAGTGCTGTGCTTTGGGACAGCTAGTTTTCTACAATCGTCTTCGAGTTCTGAACAGTTCACACCCTTTTTTTAGTAACGCCTGAAATTCAGTTGAGATCTGTGATCACGACATGGATGAGAGGGACATCGGCAAACCGACTGCTGCTCTCAAGAGCGACCGGCGTCTCTGGAAGGTTTTCATGGTGTTTACATCTTCCAAAACAAAAAAATAAAAATAAAATCTACCTTCAAAACACACTCAGGAGCAACAGACTGTTCCACATTTACAAGTGCACTCTATTATATGCTACACTGATGTACATAATAATTAAAGAGTTTGTTACCACTGTCTTTATGCCAATAAATATCCTGTTTACACCATGCCGGATATCTGTCTCATGTATCCTACAATCAAAACTGAGAATAATTATTTAATACATTTTCTTTTATTTACAAATCATACAGGAGTTTGGTGACTTTTTCCATCAACCACAAGCCCAAAAAACTGCACCATGTCAGCGCAGACACAGACTACATGCTCTTGAAGAGATCCAGAAACAGTTTTTAGTTATTGTTGGTAAAATGACTCGGGTCAGTCGAGCATTACTTGACCCAGTTCTCCTTTCCTGAAGGCTCTTATGAAATCATATGCTGCTGCTGTGTAGTTTGGTATTGTGATGGTAACATTTCCTGAAAGAGACAAGGAAAAAAATGGGATTGAACCACTAAAAGAGAAAAGTGCAACAAATCATGAGGAAGTAGTTCAAAAAAGGTACTGCAGTAGGTTAAATTGCTGATTAAAGCAAATATATAATTATCCAATCACTTGATGCATTTAAGCATGCAGACATGACCAAGACCACCAAACCAAAGTTCAAGCAGAGCATGAGCATGGGGAAGAAAGCTGACTTAAATGACTTTGAAACATGACATAGTTGTTGGTGCCCCAGATCAGGGCTGATCTAAAGTGATTTTCACCACATTCCCATCTCCAAGGTTTGCAGAGAAAGGCCAGAAAAAGAGAAACTATTCAGTGAGTGGCAGTTCTTTGGGTGAAAAATGCCAGAGAAGAATGGTCAGGCTGCCAGGAAGGCAACACTAACTCAAGGTATGGTGAACACACATCACATGAAATGTTGAAGCAGATGGGCTACAGTGGAAGAAGACCACACAGTGACGACCCACAGTCTTCATATCTTAACCCAACAGAGCATCTTTGGGATACAGTGGACTGGGGGAATTGGATCAAGGATGTGCAACTGACTAATCTGTAGCAACTGTGTGATGCCATGATGTCAATATGAACCAAAATCTCTGAGGAATGCTTCCAGCGCCTTGTTTAATCTATGCCAGAAGAAAAATTAAGGCATCTTTGAAAGCAAAAGGGGTCTAAACCCACTAATAGCTACTAAGAGAGTGGACAGCATATAAGCAGTCACTTTTATTTTTTAGGAAGGTTTTTTTCTCCTCCAGAAAACATCTGTATTTGCTTTTCAATTTCAATTAGAGGTTTTGCACTACTTTTAAATATAAACCTTTTTCTTTTTATCTCCTGCTTTCACACCAGTTTTTTTTATCCCCACTTCAAGCCTTTACGCTATGCTAAGCTACAAAACTGCTAGCTACACAGACAAGGCAGTGGTATCAATTTTGTTCTCAGTAAGGAAACAAAAAATTAAAATTAATTGACTGATAAATAAATCATTAATTACACTGTACATGGCAGTTGTATGCATAGGATGAGCAGTGTCTTACCCACTCCAGTAATGGCTTTGACCCGCTGAGTTTTTCCAAGTTTCACAGCAATGCGTTTGAGGACATGCTGGATGTCGTCACTCGGCTCTTGGAGATCATATTTCTCCACATAACTGCACAGAAACACATCTATACAGTAAACATTCAAGAGAAACCTAAATAAAAAAAAAAAATGCTAAAAATGCACAAAAACACAATATAGGAGAAAGCAAAATTCCACCTGAACTTTCCTAGCCTGTTCAGAGAATAGAGTAAGTAGTCAGCGATGATGTCTTCGCCCACTAAATGGTCCAGTATAGTTCCTGCAGAAAAAAAGATTTTCAAATCAGTCTGTATAAACATGAAACCCAACTATTTAGAAAACAAAACTCATTTTGATCATATTTACTAAATGACAATAATTATGTTAGAGGAAAAAAATAGCCTGCATACCACACAAGGCCAGCTTCATGCCTGTTTCAACAGTCTCAATTTTAGGAGGCAAGACTCCAGGTGTGTCCAACAGGTACACTATGGGTCGCTCACACACCTGAGGACAGCAGCAGTTATAAATACTGGATGGTTGCTCACACAATCAAAAAAAATAAACCCATCAAATCACACACAAAGGCAAACGCATCCTCCACACACCTGAATTTTAGTGAGGACCGCTTTGGTTATACCTGGCTCCCCACCTACTCGAGATGCACGACCTGAAATTAGTGAAAAAGTCCAACACTTGTTAACGAGGAGATGACAATTATACTGAAATCTCCAAGTCAATCGCCAACTTTTCTGTATTTACCCTTTTTCAGGTTTGTCCTTCTCAACGAGTTAATAAGAGACGACTTCCCAACGTTGGGCACTCCAATCACCATCAGGCAGTAATTTCTATTCTGAAAGTTTAACAGGTTAATGTGGTTGCATTTTAAATACAAAGAATGCAGTAAGAAAAGGTAACATTCAAAGGAAACTAATTTCTTCAACATAGAAGACACTGGTGAGCAACTTCCTTCCACATTTGTAGCTTAAAGATAAAGATATCCAATAAGGAGGGACATGTCATTATTGTATAGGCACCAGCATGGTGAGGGTATGAGTGCAATTTTTATAGTTTTGTGGCATTTTTTCTGAACATACCTCATATCATGTGCAAGAAATGGAATTTGAGGTTGTATAGAAACTGTGAGGATATATTTTCTCTGCCGCAGTGCACTAAAACAATAGTTTAACTGTCCAGAGTGAACATACCTCCTCTCTGTTAAAGCGTGGTTCGCTCGCAATAATATCCATCACCATTGGCACCAGCTAAAGAAAAGAAGACAGAATTAGTTTGCATATCTGTGCTCAAAACTTTTGCAACTTTTTAGCTGTGTAGGAAACCGCTGCAAACAGTAAAATGTTTCCTACCTTTTTGATGTTTTCGTCTCTCTGTTTTGAGCAGTCTGTAAAGAGAACACGTCTCATCCCTTCTTTTTCTAGCTTCTTCAGGATTCTCTGTAGAGTAAATGTAGCTGTAGTACAGAAAAATGCTGCTGACGTGCGACCCTGCCAAATCTGCAGCAAGACTTTGTACCTGCTTGTTGGACAGATCAGCGAGGTCCATCTTGTTGAGAATTAGCAAATGTGGTCTGGCACTCAGTGTGTCCTGAAACACAGGGTTTCTTCCAGAGAATGGGATGTTTTTAAAGTTAAGAATTAACGTCACAGGGCTCCCCTAGTTTTCTTTTTTAAAACGAGTACACTTTCTAATATCAAATTATCACCTGACCACATGCTATTTTGGTAATTGTAGAGGACTAGAAACACCTGTCTTGGCCAGTTGGTAAAAAGGCTCAGAACTAAACTAAACCACTCTCTACATAATATTCAGGCTTATATTTAAAATCGAAAAAAAAAATTACACCAATATAAACACCAATATAAAAAGGTTTTCACCCTAAAATTATGCCAAAATGCCTCATCGACTATTAAGGTATTTGTTAATAAAATAACACAGAAAAAAGGTCCAAATATCAACAATAAAAGCTAAGACAGGGGCACCTTGCAGCACACACAAGAAAATACGTTTTTAATTTTGATACAATTAAATATAACACTGTTTTGTTTTGTTTTTTTGTTTAAAAAAAAAAAAGATTATACTGTTTTATGTGTGATATAATAAAAAGGATATTCTGGCATCGTGTATTTCTATGACGCAGTCCACACTCTTCAGGTTGGCTCTCATCTGCTTTAGTCCTACAAAGAACAAATTATCTCAGCAATTATGTGACCAAAAAATTACCTCACAAATGAGATTACCTGCTTTACAAAAGCATCACAAACCACACTTTGCAGCTAATGTAAAGCCGAAGCTGTCACCTTTAGCCATGTGTCCGGGAAACCAGTGAGCCACTTCCCGTGCACCAAAGTCGAAAACGGTTCGGAACTTGTCGACATGACGGAGTGCCTGGTACAGTTTCATGCTATTTACCCAAATATGTATCCACCGTCGTACATTTATTTTAACAAAACCTTTGACTCAACTGGATGCTCTAAAAAGGAATGGACATGTGTCTCACTGTTTACATCCCGACTCGAATCTGCCGTCAAACTTGTTTTGTTCCGGCATGAAGACGACGACTTCTACTTTTTTCAGGTTCGTATAAACTTACTACTGCCCCCTGCAGGACGACCTGAGCTGGTAATACGTTGGGCAGAAACTTTTCCGTACCCTGGATTAAAAACTGATGACAGTGTCAAAGATAGTGGTAAGAAGATAATGTCAAGAGGAAAAAAAGCTTTTAAAAACCCTATTTTGTTACAGACTTTAGGTTCTATTTCATTCTCATTACCCCCACCCCCTGGTAAAAGAGAAAATATACAACAAAAAACAAAGCAGAGGGTTATTCAATACATATTATCAAAAGAAAAAAAACATCTGTCAACAAATCACCCACATCCACATATAAATACAATTTCTTTACAAACTTTTGCAAGTTTATGCAGTATAACAGTATTCTTAGTATTAAACAACTTCTCCATCTTATAAGCATTTGGTCCCAATCTAAAATACACAGGCAGATATTTTTGTGTTTGCAACTTAAAATCGCTACTTTCAAATAAATAATGATAGTCATCTCCAAGTTTCCCCCAATCTGCAAAGCTCACATAAATGTTTAAATTACTGGGACACCACTAACACCGTATCTAAACCTTTGCCAAATAACACAAAATAAAAACTACACAAATTATTTTCCAGTTTGAGCTCTCGTTTAAATATTCTGTAATTTATACAAACACTTGTCTCAAAATATCCTCATTTCAATTATTGCTTCTGTAGCTGTCATTCACCACTCCGGTATGTTCCCATAAATAAGAAAATTCTGTATAATCAAATGCTTACTTTAACGTTCAATATCCACAGTGACTTAAAAACACCTTTGTTTATATTTTCTAAACTAAATGCGAGAAATGATAATTTATTCCTATTTCCATTCAATAATCTACACCAGAAGCCAACCATCCTCCATTCAACTATCTTTATTCATTTAAATCTACCCAGATCTCCATATACAGCACAATTTGCTGCATTTTTATTTAACGTAAGAAGCTTCTGTAAGAATTTAACATGCAAAGCTTCAATTAATGAAATATCTTCGAGGCCCCACACCTCTGGTAAGATCAACTGGTTAAACAACTGTAACTGAGTTTCAACAGACAATCCCAGATCTCTACCTTTAGTTAACAAACTATAGAGAGCTTTCCAAACCTTCCCCAGTTGTTTTTAAATAGCCCTTTTCAAGTGATTATTGTAATTAACTGTGACACCAAGATAAACATAATCAGCCACTACTTGTAATACAGAAATTCCAAATTTGAAGTGATGGCACTTTCTTACTTTACCTCTTGCAAAAAATTTACTTTTATTAGAATTTATACTTAGTTTCAAGTCAACACAATATCTTTCTACTGCATCTAGTCTTCTTTAGCTCTGCCTCTGATTCTGACAATACTACAGTGTCATCTGCATACATAAGAGCAATAGATCAGACCTCAACATCATCATCATCATCACTCATTTCCATTCTAAATTTCTCAGCCATTATAATATCTACTTATTGTATACACAAAATCATTTAAAAAGATTGCAAAGAGCAGAGGTGGTACATTTTCACCAAGTTGAACTCTTATATAACAATCAACAAACTTTTTAAGAATTTAAGATTAGACTGGTGATTTGAAACACCAGTGTTGGACGAAGAAACTTAGGACTTCGGTGATTCTAAAGGCAGAAAATCGTAAATAAAAAGTGACAGTATATGATACTTTACAAATTAACAGCAGGTGAACTCCCCTCTGAGTCTGAGATCTGTGGACTCTGTGCGCTTGCTTAAAAAGCAGCTAAAAAGTTATCTTTTTAAAACTGTTCTAGCATTTTTCAGGTGAAGCACTTTGTAATATTTACCTTGAAAGGCATCGTGTAAGGAGAATTTTACTTTACATACTTATGTGCTTAGTTCCTAAAAACTAAATTCCCAAAATTGCCTCATTGATTATTAAGGTATTGGTTAATAAAGTAACACAGAAAAAATTTCCAAATATCAACAATAAAAGCAAAGACAGTTCAAACGCAACAATTAGAGTTTACAAAAGGAAAGTTCAGTCAGTCATCTTCAGTCCTCAAATGACAAAGATGCACAGTCAGCATTAACAACCATTATTCATGTCATCACATCATTATTCAATACATTGTGTGGATTGCCTGTAGTGGTTGAAAGTACCAGTGAGGTCCATTAAACATCCTCAAGTCAGCAGCAAGCCTTCATATTCACTCTGATTTTCATTGTTTGAATAATAAGTTTTATATTACAGTAAATTTTTACTGGCAAAGAGCAATTATTTAAAACTTTGACTTTGGAAACTCAGGAGTAGTGAGTGAGTAGTGCGTGATAAGTCTATCAGCTTCTCTCCACCCAGTGAGAACAGCTCCATGGACGGTCGAGAAGTAGCAGTGATGAGTTGCCTCTCCAGCAAACAACACCTGCAGCGGCTGAAAGAGGCAAATTAGAAAGAAGTGTTAGACATTTAATGATGTTTCTGGTGGTGTGAGTGCTCAGGGCACATGTTTGAGTGTGAATATAATATGTAGCTACTTGTGATTTTGATCCTTTTGGTGGAAGGGGCTCCATCAAGTTGTCCAGGTCCTGCTCTGAACAGCCTTTTCCAAGGTTACTGTAGGATCCGCACGTCCACGGGTCGTGAAACCACTGGGAGCGCAGGATTCTCCTTGGGGTGATGATAGGGTTCCCTAAACATGCAAAAATAACAAAAAATATCTTTCTAAAATGACTTTTGGAAGATAGAAACTAAGGACACTGGAATATCTGGCATTTCCCACTACCTAGTTTAGATTAGATAAAACTTTATTTATCCAGAGGGAAATTCTTTTAAAGGCTTCCAAACGATCCAGCGCCATACTACTACTTATGATCCATGATAGTTATGATCTGTCTGGACTCACCTGTAAACCTGCGAATAAGCTGTGTGATGGCATCGGTGACCTGCTGTACAGACAGTGTTTCCATATACTCCGACTCATGCCCAGAAATCCAGCCACAGAGAAGGTGGCCGTACCTGAAGGTTGAACCACACACAGGACTGCACTCTTAATTTACAAATTAGCATGTTGTTCACCACTCAGTGCAAAAGTAAAATGCTGGACAAGCACTGGCATTTTGTGAGCAGATGACCTTTCAGTGGGTTTCAGCACAGTGAAGCCAAACAGCTTCTTTATCCAGGATGTTTGTACATCTGGCACCTGGTCCACTACAGCATCCTGAAGCATGAAAAGGGATTAAACAGACATTCAGGAGTTAGCAAAGAATCTAACAACCAGCATAAACCTACAAACATTTTGAAACAGATACGAGCTGATGTACTCCTGTTTAAACACAGCTGCAGAACATGCACAGTATCTTTATTTAGGTGGCTGAGTATGCCTTTATGAAATCTCACCTCGTCTTCCCACACGAAGAAGATGACCTCACAGTCAGCATCCCACCACGGTGAATCAAACTCCACAAATATTTTATTGTTTGTTCCAAAACCCAGCCTCTGGACGGAGTGCAGCTTGTGCAGAGGGAGAGGAGGATGGAACAGGGCTGAGTGGTGCTCCTTCAAGTACCCTGACAAAAAGAGAACAACTTTAAATTCACTGAGCCTCAAACCCCCCCATCATTATGATGGTGAAGCTGTTGCAAATATCCAAAATTTTAAAGACGTTTTGCTTAAGATTGTAACATGAGGCAAGGGCGTCAGGATGAGCATTTTGGCACATCAATCTGCCAAACCAAAAATGTGGAACTACCTGTTTTTATGACCTTATGTAAATAAGGGAGAAGTTAAAAGTAGCATTAATTTAGTAATAAAACTAAAAACCTTCATACACTGAAGTATAAATCAGCATTTTATGTGCGTGAAACTTACCGAGCGGTACGGTGACTATAACGTGATCAGCGATGAGCCTCTGGCCATCATCACACTCAACCATCACAGGCTCTGCGCTCTTTGCACTGTTCCAGTTGACACAGCGCACAGGCTTATTGTAGGTCACTAAACCAGCGGGGAGCTCTGCCATCAAGTTCTGGGTTAGACCTTCATAGCCACTGTACAAAAAAAGGACATAACTTTGAAGTCTGCAACAATTTACTGGATTAAATTAAATATTGCATTAATTAACAGGCTGACTAATGTACTAAGACATTAATTAAGACTGACTATTTGCCCTAACAAAATAAATACTTGTTTTTGCACCGTGTAAATGCAGAGTCAGGAGTACGAACCCTGGGAATGTACAGTCCAGTCCAGGTAGAGTCTTGTATACGCCAAAGGCCCCCATGCTGACCTCATCCATGCTGTGAGTCCCATTAACGCAGCACTCGACCTTCAACATGTTACTGATCACACAGAGTCGCAGAGATCTGGTGGCTTCATCAACATCTTTCCATTTCTCTGCTGCATGCTGTTGCACCTACACCAGATAACAAGCAAAGAAACACACCCACAATTCATGTAAGAATCTAGACGCCACCAGTGGACAACTGATTTACAGTGGACAAAAACACAGCCAGAAATTTACCTGTGCCCGTAAGAAGTGTCCCACACTGGGCCAGGGTTCTCCTCTTTGACTCTGAAAGTCGGAACTTTCATTTATCAGTTCCAAAAACAATTTCTGAGCAGGTAAGATGTCCTCAGCGTTCAGCTCCCGACCTGCACATGTTACACAAGAACACTGATCAGGAAATCTAGACTTCTGTACCTTTTTTTTTAACCTCTCCCAGTTCAGAGTGCTTCTCAAATACTGGTTTCACACTTTATCTTCAATAAAGATGATCAAGACAGGTTTAGTATGCTCTGAATCTTTCCCCATTTAAAATCCATTTGTTCCATGAAGTCATCCCCATAAAAGGAAGATAATTCTCTACCCCCCCTGGAGTTTTTGACACTTGGCCTCTTGATGGCAGAGCTCTGCGATTGTTTTTCACACTGTTAAAACACCGACATGCAAACCTACATGCAAACAAACCCTGCCTCACTGATTGCTAGCTTCTTCCTTTTCCCTGTGTATTTGTATAAATACTTTGCATTTGGTTGATGTACCTTCCCAGCCCCAGTAATTAGGTTAGGTGTAAGACTAATCAAAACATTACTAATCTCAAAAAAAAGAACAACCATGTATAAAAACATCCTTGAACCTGAACTGCTGAAGAATCGGGGAACCCAAGGAAGATGGCCTCCGATATCCATGGCCTGGTTCTCCGGCTTGAGGGCTTCTGGATCCAAAAGCCCATACTGACGGGCCAGACAAAACACCGGGTTCTCCTCGCACGGCCCATGGATCCAGTTTGCTCCTATCTCGACAATTTTATCACCTACAGGTGAAAAGATTTTGTCCAGAAACACAGAAGGAAAGGACTTTTAATAATCGGACCATATCCTTGTTGCCATGCTGTTGTATTAGAGTTGCATTGGTTGGCTGGACAACCAATCAGCCTACTGTTTTAATAACCACATGATCAAAAATACTGTTACACAGGAACATGTTTTAATTGTATTTCTAATTTCGAAATTTGTCGAGTTTCTTCTACACCGTGTTGTATATTGTAGAATGCACTTTGTCCTTAGAGGCAACAGTAGTGAGATTAGTTAACACTGTAGTATCATTTACAGACCTTGGTGTCATAGTCACCATAGTCTCCCAAGTTTATTCTTTGTCTGTAGTTAAGTGTTTTTCTTATTTATGAATTCCTTTGTTCTTGTAATTATATTTTGGGCTTTCATGCTGAAGTTATATTTTCTTGATAGGCTATTTTGTCCTAGAATTCTACCTATTCTGCCTCCTATTGTTAAATCTCTGTCTCTGTTTGGTGTTGTATTATTTGCCGGTGTTGTGCCAAAAAGTGATCGTCAGCCAAAGGGCGGTTTCCAACTTTTCTGTGTGTGGTTTTTTTCTTTCAAATTTTTATGAGTAATATCTTTACATTCAAATTCAAAATTTATTTCTATGACTGCAAGCGATGTAGAGATGAGTGTTGAAGACCCAAATAGAGAGAATTGCAGTAGTCCAGTCTAGAGGTGATGAAGGCATGAATAAGTGTTTCTAGGTCTCTTGGAGGAAGATAAGGCTTTGCTCTGGCAATTTCACGTAACTGATAAAAACTGGTTCTCACAACTGTGGACACTTGCTTCTCAAATTTAAAAGAGCTATCTAAAAACACTCTGAGATTTCTTACAGTGTGAGAAAGATGAGAAGCAAGCGGACCGAGGGTCATGTATTAGTAAATAGACTGGAGTGAACTGCATTTATAAAAAAATTCCTCGCTCGCCCCTGCGGGTGGTCTATCCTTCAAGCTCGGGTCCTCTACCAGAGGCCTGGGAGCTTGAGGGTCCTGCGCAGTATTTTATCTGTTCCTAGGACTGCGCTCTTCTGGACAGAGATCTCCAATGTTGTTTCTGGGATCTGCTGGAGCCACTCTCCTGTCTTGGGAGTCACCGCACCTAGTGCTCCGATTACCACTGGGAC
>VOQK01019553.1:5189-21885 GCA_015052645.1 Benitochromis conjunctus
AAAACTTCCTCTGCTCGCCTGTCACACGTATTTTCACCACTTTATCGCTTTCAGGCTCTGGTTTTCATTTTAAAGCTCCCATTCAGGAATTAAAAGGTGTCTGATGTGAAGAAATGAGTCCGTTCATGGGGTGATTTTGTGACAGCAGTAATGTGGATTATGAGTTTTAGATCTTTACAGTCCATGACTGCAGCCAGGAATCCTGTTTTCTGCTTTTTAACTCGAGCATTTGAGATCGGGTCTTCTGTGACCACCGTAACTTCAGTTTAATGTGTCGCATGACGAGATCTGTGCGTCATCTGCCGACTCGTAGTAAGAGGTCTGGTTGTTTTCTGGTGTGAGTGCTGGGAACGCGTTACAGTCTTTGATTTTAAATGCATCGCTTATATCATATAATACCAAGAAAAGAGGCAAAAGCAGCAGCCTGAAGACAGCGTGTTATCTGAAACTGGAAAAATATTCGGATTTTTCAAAATGTGCCTCTTCTTGGAAAAATTTAAGTATTGGAGAATCCTTCTTATTTTAAAAGGTCATAAAATATCCAGGGTTTTTTTTTTTTTTGGCTGTGAGCTGATTTTTAATCATAAATAAATATATTTAGTAACAAATAAGTGTTTCTTACCCACCACTTTATTAGCCAATCACAATGCAGCAACTTAACGCACGTAAACATGGTGAAGACCACCTGCTGGAGTTCACACCAAGCATCAGAGCTCTTCTAATGTTCTCTCGAAATGACACCATAACGGCGAAGGAGCGAGCCAGGAAGCCCAAACGACTTCCTCTGAGATCATGCAGGTGGGTAAAGACGAGGACAGATACTCACCTGCCAGCGCACCCGATCGGTCCAGACTGCGTCTCTTCAGCGCTCGCATCGTCACCGTGAAGGGAACCAAGATGGAGAACAACCAACGCCACGGTGACACGGGCTGCAGCGTGCCTGAAAACAAACACGCACACCATCAGGACCTCTCCACCCGACTGATCGTGTGAACGATTAACTGAAGCTCATAAAGACACGTTTTTCATTTCATTTCATGATCATAAAGTGAAAAAGGTTTTATTTTAAATATTAAAAAGAAATTAGGTACACTGTGTTTTTAAATATGTCTGATTAAACTACAGTTGCTGCATTTTATTCCGGCATTTTCTGGCTCATTGTGGGCTTTGGAGGTGATCAACTCCAACAACAGTGTCAGGTCACTCAGGAAGTATAACAATCCAATAACTGTAAAACCATGCAGGGACTGAATTTCAGCGGGGACAGATGTAGGCGGGAACTATTCTACCTGACGATGAGGATTTCAAAATAAAACCGGACCGACAAGAAACGAGCCGATGTGCTTCAATCTGTTGGTCACGCAAGTGCGTATACTGTAAGCTGTTGAAATAATTTAAATGTGGCAAGGTGCAGCGGGTGGAGACGAGTGCAGAAGATTTACAAGACGGTAGTGAGACCTGCTGTGATGTGTGGTGTGGAGACGGTGGCACTGGCAGAAAGACTGGAGGCCAAAGTGGAGGTGTTCAGATTTTCACTGGGAGTGAGCAGGAGGAGAAGATTAGAAATGATCAGAGGAACAGCTCAGGAGAGATGGAGGATATCGGACAAAGTGGAGATGGTGGAGGAGAGGAAGATGGAGGAGAGGAGGAAGGAGGAGGAGAGGAGATCTTGGTGGAAACAACATGCCTCGTTATTTCTGAAAATCTGATGCTTGAAGCAAAAACAAATGCTTTTTCTTTCTAAACCAGTGCCGTGTAACTGACCGTGAAAAATGGTACTGAGGTCTGTTCAGCTTTTAACCCATTTCAGAAGAAAAAAGTAGTTAGTGTGAAAGCTGAAGTATGTGGGGCAGCATTCAGAGAGCGGCACATGATTTAATGAATTAACTTCCCATTTAAAGGCAGTTTTAAGGAAAAAAAAAAAGTGACAATGTTCCCAGGCAGGCAGCTCACCGTAGAACATGCTCATCGTGAGAGAGAGGATCCAGAAGAAGAGAGAGAGTGCCAAAGTGGCACACAGCACGATCATATCAATCATCATGTTGATGGACTCCTTCATCAGGATGTCATTTTCAGAGTCCATGCTGAGGGACGGCCCGTGCTGCAGGACAGGAGGACAGTCACATCAGTGTTTGTTCGATTGTTTCTGCTGCTGTAAAATAACTACACTGCTACTTTATGCTGATCAGAACATGTTTTATAACAAAGTAAAAGCTCTCAGGTTGCCCAGACTTTCATTTCTCCTTTCATAACAGTGGCTCAGAGCACAAAAATACATTCTAAACTGCTTTTTATGTTTAATTTTGCTGTATTTTGCTTGCATTGTAAAACTACACAGCTTTTTAGGTGTGCTATTTTATGTATTAAGCATCTTGAATTTACATATAATAAAATATGCTAGTTAAATAAAAATGCCATTCCTTGGAATAGGTGGCACTCATAGGGATCATTTTGTGCAGAAGAAGAGTCACATGACATGTAAAACTCCACTCCGAGAGCCTGAAACAGAAAGCCCAGCTTGGTAAACCTCTCAGGTAACACCCCCTGTGCCCCCTCATTTGAAACCTTCTGACTCGACCCTGGCACTGGCTGACCTCAAGCCAGCCTGTACTCATCCTCTCTCAGCTCTGTTTAAACGAGCTGTCTGAAAACCGCTCTCTTAATTTGCCATGAACAGAGTCATGAGGAGGGCGGAACCAAAACAAAGCGCCATCAGATCTCCCTTAAATTGAAATTATACACCTAAATGTGAGAACCAAGTGTTCTCAAATTAAACAAAACAGAATAACACTCTAAAATAATATCAAACACCGAGCTGAAGTGTCACTTGATTTATGTGACTATATTTAAGCGGTACTTTTTTTTAAATATACATATATTAACTCACCGTTTATCTCCTGAGCCATCACGACTTATCGGTTAAACGCTCTACATTAACGAGTAAATTAGAAAGTTAGCTTTCGCTTTTCGAAGTGGAACAACAAACAGTAGTGTTTCTTACACATGTAATTAAAGAGAAACAGATTTTAGCAGTAAAGCCAAACAGAGCTCAGTTAAGCTGCCAGGCTAAAACAGCTGCCGGAGGGAGAAAACACGACGGACCGACTTCCGGCAGCCAGCCGCTGAATTCTTAAAGGGACAGTAAACCAAATTATACACCTGAGCGAAATCCGTAACAGTAACAAGACATGTATCGGATGTCTTTTTTGTTTTTTAATAGGGTGGCACAGGTGGAAACACGAAAAAGGACAGGGGAAATCGGAATGATTTATCAAATAATAGCTGTATTTAATTAATAGCTGTATTTATTATAAAGATATTTCTGTTTGAAAAACTTTTATAATTTGGTGTTTACCCAGAAGCTGTTCCAAAGGTTTCATTATGTTTTAAACTTTAAAAAATGGAAATTAAGGCAGTTGAGTCCCGTATAAAAAAGAAAAAAAAAACAACAACACTGCACCCCATTAGAGTCTTCCATCTGTCCTGCTACCACATCATCAGCTCAGACTGGTAAGACTGTGCATAGTTAAACACCCACAGTGTTATTGTTAAAGATCTTGCTGAGGTGCTGAAGATCCTCCTTACAATAATTTGGCAATATTTCTGGAATTTGACCAATGACATTTATGCATTTTGTAAACCGACGTTTCCTGGCATGTAAAGGCATTTTACTGTGCACACATACATGAAACTTAAAATTACATTGATGTTCCTCGTATAGATGTTCAAAAAATCTTGAAACTGATTTTGAAACATGTACAGCAACCCTGCAAAATTGGGTGTAATTGAGTTTTGTAGTGTTGCTTGTTTGGATGTGCAGCTAACTCTTTAAGCTGGACTCAAGTAAAACATAAGCCAACAGGTAAATATCCCTTACAGAAAGACTACATGGAAAGTGATTTCCTACCGTTTGAGGAAACAGAATAATATCTACAACGAGTCTTGCCATTCTTCTTGGAATTTCTGAGCTTCCAATGATCTTCAGGAGCTTTAAAGATCTGCTCAAAATGCTACCTTTCATCTATGATCCCATGGGAAATACTTATCTTCCTGACAGCAGAGCACAGAGAGATCTCTGTTCTTGTCTTGCATCACAGCAGGATTTTTTTTATCGGGTATGTGATGGAAAATCAAAAACTGACACACTTTTAGTCAAACCAATTATGTCCTATTAAGAATACAGATGGACACTGAAGATTTCAAAAGCTTCAAATGACAAGAAATATCTGTCTGCCGGTTTGATCATTTTCCCTTCAAATACCTCCGCAGTTACTGGGCGAATTATCCTTTTATTGTGTGGAGATTTGTGGTTGTCAGAGGATGAATCCTACCCACTCTGGTAATCCTCTGACAAGGCCTTAATTTCCTATGAACTCTTTCCAACTCAAACTGATGTAAAGGCCTAAATCTCTCCTGATCATGGTTTTCAGAGGATTACCTTTTCTCCATTTCCCCCCTCATTAAATTAGCTCCAGTAACTGCATGACTTACCATGACATTGTGTTGACATTCACAGTTCCCAGAGGATGAACGTACATTTTTATTGACCCAACTTTTTGTCTAGTGCCATCATGAGGTTGACACTTTTTAATCCAGTGTCTTCTCAGAGATACTGAATGCTTACTATGAATTTGTGGAGCAATTCAAGGGCCCAATATGATGAATCAAATCAAATCACTTTTATTGTCACATCACATGTGCTGGTACACTGGTACAGCACATGTGAGTGAAATTCTTGTGTGCAAGCAACATAATTTTAACTGGATCCAACTTTTCATCTAATGCCGAGTTATTTTGTTTGCAAGTATCATAATCTACTTAATGAAGTGAACAAAACCTTTGCTCAGGTTCCCAGATTATCAGTCCCACTTACTTTGGAGATCCCCTGGGCTTCACTCTTGTGCCTCCACAGTTAATGCCAATTCAATTCAATTCAATTCAATTCAATTCATGTTTATTCATGGTTCCCAGATGATGATTCCAAAATTCTTTGGTAATCTTCTAATATTCCTTCAATTTACAGAACGTTATCATGCCCACTAAATAAATGCTATCAATTCCGATAACCCTTTATGTTAAATACTTGAAATACATCAGTCATTAGAAGCATTACCATGATGCTACACACTGAGATGCATAGTTTCCAGAGGATACATTTTTCAAGCTATGGTGATCCCCTGACTTTTCATCTGGTGCCAATAGCTACAAAAGCCAAAGTCTATGACATTTTCTGTGCAACATCTCTAGATGAGCTGGGCGAGCTGATTGCACATTGTTGTTCATGGTTCCCAGATGATGAATCCCAAATTCTTATTGGTATTTAGTGTTGTTTTTGGCAAATGTCATATTTCAACAGCTGCTACATGTGAATGTGTGAATATTATTGATAAAGCTCAGTGTACACAGGAGCAGGCTGCCAGTGGGTTAAGACTGGTTTGTGTATTCACATTCCCTTCAGGATTAACTCTAACCACTTTAATGGTAATCTGACTTTTCATCACTTTGGTTTATAGCCAAATATCTGTAACACATAATCAAAAAACTGCTCAACAAGCTAGCATTCTAGGAGTAAGACAGTGAACTGGATGTTAATAATTAGCTTTGTCGTGTCAGAGTGGTTCAAAGTGATTTTCCAGCTAATTTCATATGGTTTACTGCTGCAAGCAGATAGCCCAATGTACAGTGTGCTGAGCTACAGCTGATAAGAAAGGTCAATTTACCTTCAACCCTCCTGTCTTATCTTAGCTTATGTGGGGTGATTTACTATTTACCACTACAAGTGAAAAGTCACGGGACAGGGGGACTCTCAGGGGACATTCTCTGCGTTGCAGACAAAAATTAAAGTCTAATTATAAAACGCTCTTGAAAACGGTCTGAAAAGACAGTTGACTGTCAAGCTCATTATTTCTCTGTTGTTGTACTTTTTTTGCATGTTCAAAATAAAGATTCAATTCAAATTCAAGCTCAGCTCAGCTTTAACTGTCACACTGATGAGATTAGATGTAGTTCTGTTCCACTGCATTTGTACAGATTGTTAAAAGTGATTCTGCATTTGGCAGCATTTTAAAAGCTTTTCTGTGTAATGACTGTGGAAAGGTTTGTACAAATTAAACAATATTAATACCAGGGTTAGAACAGATTGTATCTCATCATAAAAACATGACAATTCCTCAATTTTTATAGCAGCCCATGAACCTCTGAGTCCATTTATGCTTTCTAAGTAAAAGACGCAGGCTGGTTTCTCAGGAAACAAACAAAATTTGTGCCAATTATGCTAATTTCTGAGAGGGATAGCATCACATAACATTAATCAGAACCGTCCACAGTGATGTTGAAAAACTGTTCCTTCTTCTTTTTACTAGTAACTATAGTTTTTCTTTCCTGCATTTAAAAAAGTTTTTTTTATTATGTTTCTGCTTTTACTTGATTATGTGTGATTGTGTTACTTAATATTTTTATTTAAATGTATGCGTTTTTGCTGTATTCTATTTAACTTCAGAGTAGTTTTTTTCCACTTTATAACAATATTGTTATCGAACAGTCCATATTACATAGTTACATATCATTTTACTTATTTAAGTTTTTTTTCCTGTGTGTTTATTAAATGTGTTTAAATAATTTTAAAGTGCTGTAACAAAACTGTAACAATCTTGGGATAAAAAAAAGTATATTATAATTACTCTTTTGTTTTTATTTTTTTGTTGTTGTTATAATTACTTAAGTAACAGCCAGCAGCAGAAATTGAGACTCATCAGACTGGGAAACATTTTTTCAGTCTTCTATTGTGGAGTTTTGGTGAGGCTGTGTGAACTGCAGCCTTTGTTTTCTGTTTTAGATGACAGGAGTGGCACCCAGTGGCTGCTGCTTTAGCCTGTCTGCAAAGTTTGAGATGCTCTTCTGTATACCTTGGTTTTAACAAGTGGTTATTTGCGTTACTGTTGCTTTCCTATCAGCTCAACAAGGCATTTTCTCCCACACAGCTGCAGTTTACTTCATATTTTCCTCTTTTTTGGACCATCCTCTGTAAACCCCAGCGATGGTTGTGTTGGAAAATCCCACCAGATTAGCAGTTCGTGAAATACTCAGACCAGCAATCTGGTACCAACAACCATGCCACGTTCAAGCCCGTTAAAATAATCTTTTTCCTCATTCTGATGTTCAGCTTGAACGTCTGCAGGTCATCTTGACCACGTCTAAATGCATCGAGTTACTGGCACAGGACTGGCTGATTAAATGTTTGTGTTACTAAGCAGCTGAAAAGGTCTACCTAATAAAATGACTGTAGAGTGTGTATCCAAAAGTATAACGCAAAAAGATTTTTAATGTTTTCAACATATTACAATAGACTAAATACCCAAAACAAGAATTTGTATAACTATATCTTCCTAGCTATCCGAGGAAAGAGAGATTATGCCACCTACCGAGCAGTGATGAGTGGAGGAGGATCAGAGGAGATGTGGTTTGTGCGAAACTGAAGCTGCAGTCACTTTTTAAGAGGGGGGGCTAGATCCACCCCTGGAGAGAGAGAGAGCCTCAAGAGAGAATGAGAGACCTTATAACATGTGTGTATGTCCTAGACTCATGGGAAGTGTAGTTGTTGAAAGTGTCTTCAATCTTCACTCAAAATTTAAAATCTGAGCTGTTTGTAGACATGATGTTGGAGTTTAGTGAATCCCCAAAGACTCTAAAATGAATCCCGAGGTAAATCAATGTGCAAACCAAACCTTAAACAACAGACTGTATATAAAAGATGGGCATAGCCACTGTGACATCACTACCATGCTGATTTTTTGGTACCAGAAGTGACCCTATTAGGACAGGCCTAAGTCGTTTCTTGCATCAGGCTGTAACCATGTTTATGTCTGCTGTGAAGTTGGACGCGTTAACATGGGAGTCTATGGCAACTGACTCACTGTTTGAAGCAGCCTCAAGTGGCCAATAGAGAAACTGCAGGAACTTCAAACAAAACAAATAAACACACAAACAGTTCTGTTAAATAACTGTGTTAAAAACATTAAATGTAGATAAAGTCCTGGGAGGTTTTCCATAATTTCAATTTTTATTTTCGACAATAAAAGTGGAAAATAAGTTTAAACCTGGGATTTGGTTCATTTCTGTTTTTGTTTAGAGGGGATACATGACAAAAAATGGGAATGTGTAGGAGAACTGGAAAAATAATGGCAAAAGTTGTGTTTTTTTAAAGTCAAAGAACAATATCACTTAAAACGTGCAGAATGGACAAACTTTGGACAAACTGCCCGCAATGCTTTGACAGAGACATTTCAGGGATTTTGAGTCATTCTGCGCTCCAGATGAGTTAATTGTTAATTGCGTTAGTCGTGATGACGCGTTAACCTTGAGTAACCCATCACACGGAGTAATCTGCGTTAACTCGTTAACGGGATTTGCCAATTTTGACACGCAAACGCGGATCAGTTCATGTCAAGGCGTTAACGCTGACAGCACTAATATTAATTTACATATTTGAACTCCTGGGATTAATAACTCATAATAATTTGTGCATTTACTTTTGTAAATTTGACCTTTTTATTGGAAATTTGAGGGTTTTTAAAATAAAGATATGGCTTTTTAATAAAAAATAAAATACAATGAAAGTAAGTAAAATAATAAGAAAAGACCCCCTCCTCTATCGCCCTCTAATCTAAGAGGCTCTTTTCTCAATTTCGCGGCAGGTTCTCCATGAATTGACGTCCTGGACTTTCCGTAGTGTTTACATCCGGCGTAGCTAATATGGCGTCTTGCGGTTAGCCTGTTAGCTTTATATAGACGCATTTTAATTTTTTTGTTCGTTTCATTTTTATATGTAATGCGTTTCTTGGGATCGGTATGTAAAATTAGCTTTTTAAATAGTACCACACTATTTATCAGTTGGTGTATTTTGTTTAGAGGATGTTTTTTCTTACACACACTTCCCGTTGCTAACACGGCCGGCTAACAGTTAGCTCGCTCCTCTCCACTGTCGGGGCTATCTGCGAACCATGACGGAAGTAGAGGAGCTGCGGCCCGTTCCCCGGGAGCGGGCCATCCTGGAGAGCTTCTTCGCCCAGCTCGGCATGTTTTCCTTTGACCGAGCCAAGGACTACGTGGAGCGGGAGAAGGACGGCAGCAGGAGCAGCGCCGGCATCTGGAGCGCGCTGCTGGCCGCTCTGGCTCACCTGGCCGCGGCAGAGAAGGTGTACCACAACATGACGTTCCTGGGACAGAAAATAGGTAGCTTTCTCTGCTGCTGTGGTCTGCTGTATAACCACCATAACACAGAGATGATGGGGGATTAAAGCGGATAAAATGCAGTATAATATAGGGTCCGTGCATGTACGAAGGTAAAATAATTCGTCCATGTGTAATTGATTTTATTGACATATTAAATGAAATTAAAATGTATATTAAAAAACTCGCACATCTATGAGGGGGAAAAAAGTCTTAATTTCAGGTGAAAATTTGCATATTTGTAAGGGGAAAAAAGCAAATTTAGAAGAATAGAGCATGTTTAAAATGTCTAGGAGAAAAAATCTTTTTATAAGAAATAATAGCACATTTAGGAGAACAACCGCATATATAAATGTCAGTTCATGATAATAAAACGGCCTGTGGCGCTTATGCTGTGGAAGGAATGTTGGCATTATGTGGGTCCCTTGGAGAAAAGGGTCACTGCAAATCAATACAAGTCTGTTCTGAGCATTCACCTTTAACCTGTGGTGACGTATTTTTGTCCATGTGAGTGGTTTCCTTCAGAATGACAGTGCAACATCAGCAGGGCATGAATGGCACTGAACACCTTCATTAAAACATCAAATATGGGAATGTTTTGGGAAATCTGGGTTCAGTCAATCCAAAATAACTGTGATTTCAGGGTTTTTACTTCTTTTTCCTGCTGTGAGAATAAACATTTCTAAGTAGTTATCTGGGCTTTTTGCTCCTAATAAACAGTTTTCAAATGTAGTGCTGTGCATGCAGAGTTTAAAATTTTATCATTTGTTTTTATGTCGTGGATGGACGTCCTCCGTCACACCTTGCAGAACTTTTATGTTCACGACAGCTCCATCTTATTTTAATCGCTGCTTCAGTCAGACTTTTAATCTAATCTGAGCTGAGACGTATGATTTATTTGATCTTTACTATAAGTAAGCAATGATTTCTTATTTTAAATGTAACCTCCACCACCAGGTGGCGCTGTAGCACCTGAGTGTTTCTGTAGCTTGACACACTCCCCTCTCTCTTTGCAGGCGGCCAGTCCTTCTTCAGCCGGAAGGACTCCATCCGCACCATCTACACCTCGCTGTACAACGAGCTCAGGAAGGTGGTGATGATGGGGCGCCACGGCCAGTCGAACTCCTCCTCCTCCGCCTCCTACCTCGAGGACCTGCTGTCGCACCTTTCGGAGCAGCTCTGCCACTTCATCCAGGCCCGCATGGAGATGGCCGACCTGTACGAGAAAATGCACTCATTGGGCAGCCAGAAGAACGTCAACTCTGAGGAGCTGGTCGCCGTGCTCGAGGTCGTCCTGCAGAAATACAGCTCCAAGTGTGTATCTGATTACAGAGTACTTTTACTCAAGTACTGAATACACAGTACAGAGGCACTGCTACATTATACTTTACCTACAGCTTAATGATATACATCAAAAGTTTGAGTTAAAACATTTTATTGATTCAGTGAACAAACTTCAGTCCTCATTTCAGGGGTTGAAGCTTCCTTCTTTGTTTTGTTTTATTGCATTTACTTTTACATTTTTTATCACCCAGCAGCCTATGAAGGACTACCAGGTCAGCCTTAAGGACAACCTTTTAATTTTGCAATTTAAGTGGAACGATTCGAAACTACCACAACTAACATTCGAATAAGACTTCCAGACCCAGGTAGTGTGGTCCTTAAACCCCCCCCCCTCCAAGATCACGATTCTTTGATGCTGATTATAAACAAAGCGAGATAAAAAAACAAACAAACAAACATGTATGGTTAAGTTCAGAAGTATTTGGACAATGACACAATTTTGACACAAACCAGGTGACTGTGCATAGAATTGTCTGTAATTCCTAAACAGGTAATGCAGTATTTTTATTAAACTCCTTGAATTAAAGCTGGAAGTCTGCACTTAAATCATGTCCTCGTAGTTTAATTTAAAACCTGCTGCGGTGGTGCACAGAAGCAAAACTGCAGAAATTGTGTCATTATTCAAAAACGTGTGGACCGAAGTGTAAAAAACAAAGAGAGAAAGAGAGAGAGTGACATATTGAGGTTGTTGAAGGGAAACTTTGAGCTCAGGAATCTGGTGTTTTCCCCAGAGACGTGTCAGCAAAGTGGCGTCCTGCAGCCGCAGCAGGAACAGAAAGCGAGTGAGCTGTTGACTGAGCTGCAGCGGTACGCGGCGTGATGCGCCACACGTCAACGGGTCGGCCAGCCGTGAACCGGCGAGAGACGGTGACGTGCTTTCGCTCTCTCTCTCCTTCGTCAGCAGACCTGGGGGAGACGTTTGTCTTAGCTGCTTTCAGGTTTCTGCAAATTAGGCCAGATGAGAAAATAAGAACGGATTCTGTCTCCTCAGGGAGAATTTTTTTTTGGCACTCTCAAAACGTCTTCACATTTTGCCTTTTGCAGGTTTTAATGAGCAATGTTTCAGGCCTGGAAATGATGAATGATGTCAGACCTAACAGGAGGAATAATGATGGAGGACGGAGGATGGCACTGGTTCCTTCTTTATGTCCTCACCACTTTCTCTTTCTTTCTTTTTGCTCCTCCAGGTTCCACCACCCCATTGTGGGCCGGGTGGAGGAGGGCTTCCAGACGGAGGTGGACGTGGTGACCCAGCTGCTGCGCTGTCAAGCCCAGTTGTCCGAGTGGCACTTCCTGCCTGCCCTGCTCAGCCTGCACGGTGCCAACTCCAAGCTCGTCGCCTGGGGTCAGCTGTTCCAGCGGCAGAAGGAGACTCGCAAGCACCTGTTCGGAGGTCAGTCTCAGAAGGCGGTGCAGCCTCCGCACCTGTACGTGTGGCTGCAGCGCTTCCAGGCGGCGTTGCTTGCCAAGTTCAGCTTCTACTTCCACGAAGTTCTGAGCAAGCAGACGGTCCCGACCGACATGAGGGCGCAGACAGCCCGCACCACGCCGGACTACTACGGCAAGATCTCCACCTTCATACGCAAACACGACGCCAGCAATGTGTCGCTCGTGTTTGACAATCGCGGCTCGGAGAGCTTCCAGGGTCACGGCTACCACCACCCACACTCGTATCGGGAAGCGCCGAAGGGCGTGGAGCAGTTCCCCGCAGTGGTGTCGCTGCCGTCCGGAGAGCGGCCGCTCACGCACTGGCCCAACGTCATCATGATGATGGGAGACCGCGCCACCGAACTCAACACTCTGGACAAAGTGGTACACTTCTACGATGACAAGGTCCAGAGCACATACTACCTGACACGGCCGGAGCCACACTTCACGCTGGTCGTCATCTTTGATGGCAGGAAGTCTGAGAAGGACCTGCACCTCACCGGCTTCCTGCAGGAGATTTCCGGCTCGCTTCGTAACTCCAAGCCTTTCAGCACCCTTAAACCCGGGTCGAAGGGCTAAACTGCACGTCGGCAAGACGCTAAATTCTACACGGTTCGGTGTTTTCTGCGGTCCACATGGCGCTTGATGTAGAAATTCTTTTTGCTGCTTTGATTTTCAGTTTTCCAAAAATGTTCCAGACCAAAGACATTCGAGGTGCTCTGAATTTATTTGACCTGTCGATTCTTTGGCCGTGACAGGATGACCACCACAGCACCGCTCGTGCTCAGAGCCTTTTAATTATTTGGCATCATGCTGTTTTAACAGGTTTACATTTTAATTCATCATACATTACATTTGTTGTGGTTAATACAGTTTAAATAAAGATTTGAAATATAAAACAATAAAGTTTCAATATTTACTTTTTACATATTTGTTGTATTATTTATTTTTAATATTCTTATTTGTTTTAAACTCTGCTTTGCTGCAGCTGCTCAGTTCATCCTGTCTGAAGCCAGCTGTTTTGGCTCCTCCCCATTTGAACCAACTTTCTTCTCATTGGTTGCCTCTCACAGGGTGGGACTGCAGTGGTCAGTACTAGAGCTATGTGCTGAGATCACCACAATAAGGATACGTGACATCATTCCCAGACCAGAGCAGGAAAACCTGTGAAGCTTTTTGGCTCACTGTACATAAAGTGAGCTGATTATTTGAAACTTTGGCTATGTTTAACAGAAATATCCATCACTGGAACATAAAGCAAAATATTTTAAAGGACAATTAAATACTCACATTTTTGTGAGCATCAGCTGAGATTACAATTTAAAGAGTGTTCATTTAATGCACATACACTCACTGGCCCTTTTATTAGCCCAGTGCATTTAAGCATGCAAACATAGTCAAAAACGATCCTCCTGAAGTTCAACATCTGAACATCAGAATGGGGAATAAAGGTGATTTGATGGACTTTGACCATAGCCTAAAACTGCCGATCTGCTCTCCTGCACAACCAAAGTTTACAGAGAAAGCGGCAGTTTCTGGGTGAAGATGCTCTGGTGACGTCAGAGGAAAATGGAAGGCAACAATATCTGAAATTACCACTCGTTGCAACCAAAGTATGCAGAAGAGCATCTCTGAAAGCAAAACCGGTTGAACCTTCCAGCAGAAGGGTACACTGGGTGCCACTGTCGTCAGCTGACAACAGCAGCAAAGGGTGAGGCCACAGTTCACACAGACTCACCAAAAACTCAATTTCTGGTGTGACTTTCAGATGGTGGGCGCACAGTTTGGTGTTAACGACATTTGGAGACGTTGTGGAAAAAACTGTTACTGAACACATCTGGAAGTTTATTGAGTGAAAGAATAACAGTGAAGGAAAGTTTCAAATCGATGAGTGGCTTGAATGCTAGTTTATGTTTATTTATAATATAAATACAACACATTGATACAATCCATTTGGCTATATGAGCTCATCATTAGGAAGCTCAGTTTTCAAATACAGCAACACTAACAGACGAAAACCATTTCCTTTATTATCAAACACATTCAAAGAAACCTCCCTTTGAGTTAAAATGCACCAACATGTTATGATGCTACATGCCAAGTACACAATCCTATACATCAAAGTGCAATGTTCACAATGGGTTAATGCTAGAATTCATAATTCAGAAATCTACTAAACACTTTATGATTATTTCATTCGGAGTGCTGCTGCTCTTCGCTCAGGACATGCGTGAGTGGATTCACAACTTCCAAAAAAGGATTTAAAAAAAAAAAGGCACTTTCACATACACACACACACACACTCACAGATGTGCATCCACAGCCCATCTCAGCACGTCATGTTTCATTTTAATCACCACACTTACAGCCCGGTTGGAGGCCACATTCAGTGTGCTGTTCAAGTGTTTTTGGGCGTTTACACACAAGAGCCCCACCCTGTTAGCTTATTGTGAGTTTAAGGTTAACTAGTGACTTCAGTGTATCGAGCAGGTAAACCAGTATTCTGACAAACACACAGATAGTGGCATGCTTTTTGCACTCGTTTTCCCCAACTTCCACTCGCGTGTTCTGGCACTCCTGGCAGGCATGAATTATCTATCATCTAATGCTATTCTAGTACTTCTGCACTTACAAGGGAGCAGAACAAGGGCAGGCAAGCAGAACACACACGTACACGCACACACACACACTTTACAAGGAGTATCAGGGTCACACTGAGGAAAAAAAAATACTACAAGAAATTCCTCTTTAATTTTGCAGAACAAAGCCGAAACTTGAAGAATGAAGCTGTAACGTCAGAACAGGGTTGAAATAATTTAAGGATCAAAACAAACTAGAGTCAGTTTTAGGAAATACTGGAAATTATAAAAACAGTGCAATTAGAAGGATTATGGGGACCAGCTTTATTCTTGACTCTATTCTCAAAATCTAATTTTAAAAATAAAAATACTGTCAAGAATAAACTCAACATTTTGCAAACAAACCTAAAATATTATGTTATTATATAATATTATATTATTAAGAAAATTGAAATGAAAGCTATTTTCAGCTGCTCCTTTAATCGCCACAGTAGTTGCTCTGCACGTTTGATATGGCAGAAATTTGAAATGCTATTTTGAGAGTAAACTCAAAATATAATGTCCTTATTAAAGTTGGGATGTTATTCTGAGAAAGTCGAGATTCAAGAGTAAACCTGAAAAACTAAAGCTGAAATACTGTTATGAGAATAAACTAGAAATGTTGAGAATAAAGCTGAAAATACTGAGAATAATGTTGAAATTTCGAGAACAAAGTTGAGAAATTAAGAATAAGGGTAATAATAAAAATATTTTAAAAAAATATAAATAAAATACAGTTTTAACAATAAAGTTGAAAATGTAGAAAATAAACTGGAAAGTTGAAATCTGAGATGCTGTTTTGAGGACAAGTCAGAAATTTCAGAATAAAGTCAAAATTCTGAGAATTAAATTTTGAGAAATAAATTCAAAATAAAGTGTTCATATTAAAGCTGAAATACTATTCTGATAATATAGAAGTCAAAATGTAAGCGTAAACCTGATGTACTATTTCCAAAATACATTAGAAATACTGTTCTGAGAATGAATTATTTTGAGAATAATCAAAATCTGAGAATAAAGCTGAAATACTTCTTCCAGAATAAAGTCATTGTTCTGAGAATAATGTTGACATTTTGAGAATAAACACACAATTTCCACAACTAAGCTTTGACAAGAAATTTTAAATTGAAAATAAAATTAAAATACTATTTCCAGTATAGAGTTGAAACGGCTAGCCGTTAATACGGCTAGCCGTGTTAACGCAGTCATCACTATTAACGCAATTAAAATTTTTAACGCACTCAACCCGTCTGGAGCGCAGAATGGACAAACTGCCTGAAATGCATTGACAGAGACATTTCAGTTAACGCCGAGTAACCCCTCACACGGATTAATCTGCGTTAACTCGTTATCGGGGATTTGCCGATTTTGACGCGTTTATATGGATCAGTTCGCGTTAACGCTGACAGCACTATAAAATAAATATACTTTTTCAAGAATACATCTGAAATACTGTTTTGAGAATGCACTTAAAATTTCCAGGATAAAGCTCAACTTTCAAGTTCAAATTTAATGTAATTTAGTTCTGTTCAATTTTATTTATTCATTTACAGCAGTCAGCTCAAGATGCTTTATATTGTTAGGAAAGGACCCTACAGTAATAGAATAAAATGGTAATACTAATTTTCAGGGTATAGTAGAAACTTTGAGAATAAAATGTTGAGAATAAACTCAAACATTTTCTATAATGAACAGGAGATACTGTTTAGAATAAAGTTGAGTATTGGAATAAAACTGAACCACGGCACATATTTCACATTAGAAAAAAATCACACGGCACACCACCAAACAAAAATGTCACAAAAAGATAATTTTCCCCCGCGCACCAGGCATAGCGGAATTGGCTCGGTTTGTCCCCAGTATATGGGCTCAAATTCATCCATCCATTCGCTTCCACTTATCCTTTTCAGGGTCACGGGGGGCGCTGGAGCCTATCCCAGCTGTCTTAGGGCGAGAGGCGGGGTACACCCTGGACAGGTTGCCAGTCTGTCGCAGGGCTAACACACATAGACAGACAACCATTCACACTCACAGTCACTCCCGCATTCACACCTATGGGCAATTTAGTGTTTCCAATT
>VOQK01019560.1:3309-20018 GCA_015052645.1 Benitochromis conjunctus
ACTCACTATGTGTTTATACATCACTTTATATTTAATCTTTAGACATTTTCGGCCCTCTCTGAACCCAGTTCTGCTGATGGTTTCTTTTTTTCAAAGGGAGTTTTTCCTTCCCACTGTCGCCAAGTGCTTGCTGATAGGGATTGTTGAGCTTTTCTCTGTATTATTGTTCAGTCTTTACCTTAAAGCGCCTTGAGACGACTGTTGTTGTGAGGTGGTGCCAGATAAATAAAATAATAATGAATGTTTCTGAAAATAATATCAAGTTGCTTTAAAAATATCAATGCTTGGCAGTGTTAATATTTCTAAAGCAACTTGATATTATTGTCAGAAACGTTCAAGAAGCATTATGATTGTGATTTCTGCCATAATCGAGCAACTCTAATTGATCTATTTTATTGAACTAAACTGACATTAAAATGTGTTGCCTAACATCAACAGGCTATGTCTACACTATTTATTTGAGACATCTTTACTTTCATATCATCACACTATTTATAGGTTAGGATGTAGACTTTACCTCCCTTTGTGTGAGCCTTCAAAAGGCTAACCAGCGGTCACTGCAGACCCCACAGCGACTTTAGTTATACTTCCTGCAGTGCAGTTTGTCTGACCCTTATTTGGCCAAACAGCAGTCCAGAGGTCATTGTATTTTTTCTGTCTTTGTCTTTGTCACATTGTGTGTGACATAAAATAGCCAAACCAGCTACTGGTCTTGGAACATCATGACAGCCCTTTCCTCCACCTAGCTTCCAGAATAAACAGCTGCTCCGGCCTGATTGTGTCCAGACAACAGGGACCGAAAGCTACATACTACGTCTATAGTGAGTCCAAGACTATGCTCTCCCCAGTGGACATTTAATGTCCATTCACTAACTGTTGCTTTCTCTGAGAGAGAGCAGAAATGAGGGAGCATAAATGGAGGAGCTCTAGCAGTTTAATAATGTAAGAATGGATTTTGGGAGATCCCATATTAATAATATGAAAGATACTCTTGGATTTACCAGATTTTGCCCTGGGGGTTGATGTTCTTTGATGAGTTCTGCGGTTTGCAAACTGTTAGACAAACACATTATCAAGTCCATTGTAGTCTCTTAAAATAAAACACTTCATGAAAGTTTCAAGGTTGTTAGTGTTGACTGTGGCTTCAGAGTAAAGCAGATTTCACTAAAACAGGCAGTAATGATATGATGTTACATATATACACTGATATGTTAAGATTTTAAAAAGATGAAAAGAGTAATCTGGTCTGTTTCACTTACAGAAGCATTAATTGAGTCCTGATGCAATGTGTGGATTAATTTTATCTCAAAATTGTTTGAAAGGATTGAAGTCAGAGTACTCTGTAATGTTCCACCACTGTACATGATCTGGCCTTCAAAGTACTGCACCACATATGGCTGATGGTTAAAAGAAATGTGGGCTGCATGCAAAACATTCATCAAATGTCATGCGATGATGACACTTTTGCTGTGTGCATTTTGCAAAGTGGGTCATTCATTTCAAATTCAGCAGGTACAAATAAAATAAATATATTATTAGCCATATCTTATTTATTATGGCTAATGAATACTACAAAACTACAAAAATTAACATTTCTACTGGAACCAAACGTGAGTACAAACATTCACGGGAAATGACTTTAATTTTAGTCACTGATGTACTACTGTAGTTTTTTCTGTTTCTGTTACTTATACATCACTGTGGAAGCAGGGGAAGGAAAGGGCCAAGTAATTTTATCCTAATAGAATTTGGAAAACAAAAAAAAACAAAAAAAAATGAATAAATAAGACAGGTTGACAGTGACCTCACAACACAGACAAAATTCACACACACACACACACACACACACGAGTTTTAAAAAAAATAGAAAAAGTACAAGCTGACAACACTGTTTCTTTAACAAAGCTTGTCATTGATGTTACCATTGAAAACACTAGGCTAAATATATATGACATTGTTTGCTGAAGTATGTGTGGGGGAAGCACAGCTGTATATATATATATACTGTATAAATTATTCATGCCAGATAATCTGTTTGTTACTGCAGAATGGAGAATTCTTGTATATAAATATTATCTGGCTTAAAGATTCTGTGTTATTTTCTTTATTATTGCTAGACTTATGCGCTTGCATGTATTTGACAAAAAAACATTTGGGGAGATGTGAATTGATGTTTCCATTTTCTACCAGGAATCCACTTAAAGCTGATGCGATGTCTATTTTAGCCACCATAAAGCCAAAGATGGAAAATCGAGCCATCCCTAATATGTTTTCCAGTGTTCACTGATTGGCTGTTTGCAAATTTTAAAGACCACTATAGTGAGATATGGACTTGACTAGAACACAACTACACAGATAGATATTAGTCATTGTTAGTCTCTATGAATATTTCTAACTTTTTCGGTTAATTTGAGTCAGCATATATATGCTATATTAGTAGACCAATGGACAAAATGTGGAATCGAATGTTATTTATATACAATCACTGACCAACATGTGCTAGTAAAGCTATGAATACACATTAAAGGTATATATCGGATATGACTCGAAAACGGGCAAAAGTAGGTGAATGTCATTATGAGGATATAGATTGATTTTTTGTTGTTGTTGCTGTCTAATCTCTGTGGCATTCAGCGAGTAGGTTAGCAGGCATTTGTGTAACATAGTGAAAATAATAAAGGGGGTATTCTTGTGTATATTGTTCCAGTGGATTCAGCTTGGATGAATTTTTTTCTGAAGCGAATGAAATACTGCTGATCTGTCAAATTCCACTGGAATTGCAGAGACAGTCATGAAGGTGCTTTCAGCTTTTATTCTAGGATACTAGAATTCACAGATTATTTATGTCATAACAGGCCTTGGCGCCGCTCCTCAGTTCATCAACTCTGAAACAAGCGTTTCTTTTAGCTCATCACTGTGTAAGGCCACCATCCCCTTAAATCAAATTTCATTTAACTGGCTGCTCCTCGCAAAAATGCTGGTTGGTACAGCAGGTGGTTGGGACTTAAAGATTGGATTTTTAAATATTTAATACCATTTTTTTTTTTTTTACATCAAAAAGAGTCAAGAGTAAAAGAAACAGCACAAAAATTAATGTTTAGAGCAATGTGAATCCTTAGGCTTGCAAGATTGCACTTTTTTTTTTTTCACTTTAGCCATGTTTGATGTGAGCATCCACTGTTGTAATGATATAGAGATGAAAGAAATGTTCGTTCTGCTTTAAAGACCAGGGCAGTCTGCATATGGAGACTGGAGAGGCTGAGTAAAGCCAGTTTTGGTTGGTTCATCATTGGTTAGGTCTAGACACCAGGAGTGCTTGGTAAGGATTAACCACGAAAGCTGAAAAACAAGACATGAGGAAAAAAATGATAATGACAATAAATAACATGTTCAGTAGGGACTAGGAAGAAGCATACACTGTTTAGTAATAATCAGCATTTTTCTTTTTCTTTATGTTCTATCCTATCATAAATAATTTCTTCCAATCTGTTATATGGATTTGGTTTTATAAACCCAGTAAAACTGAAACTACTTGGTCAATTTTAGGAAAATGTTGTGATTTAGGTTATAATATCCCCTTTTGAGCACTTTGAGAGCTTGCCCAATGCATTGTTTGTAAAGGCATCCTTTACAAGCAATGGTATTTGATGACAAAGGTCACATTGTTTGTATCATTGACATGCCTTTGCTTTAACAAAACAGCTGTATTTGACAGTCTGGTAATAAGAGTTTACTTCTTAGCTATGGAACTACTTATGAAAAAGTGGTTTGAGATCCACATGTATGGAGGACAAAATTGCTCAATTGCCCAAAGGCTCATGTCTGTTAATAAAAAAAAGAAAAACAGTGTATACTGAGAGCAGACTCAAATCATACAAAGCCACTACTAATGTACTGAATGTGCAAAATTTCTTTTTCTAGGACATAGGAGTTTTATTTTGTTTGCAGTCGCCTTCTAGGCCATCTGGGAGTCCACAAGGGGCTAGACAAATCCAGAGTCCGGATACATAGGCATAGTGATGCACACAAATACACACAGACACACACACAACCATACATAGAAGCTTGGTTCCAGTATGAAGCAAGTCAGCAAGTCAGTGCACCTAGGGGATAGCTTTAGCCACCAGCCACCAGGCCCAAATCCACTGACTGATCCAGTGCCCAGACTGTCAGGCCCTGCCCAGCCACCGCACAATCTTTCAACCTTCACTAGCTGCTGCGAAGCCTCCGGTACTTCACACTGTGTCAGTAAAGACAGCACTGGGGTGAAAAATACAAAGGGATAAAAAGAGAAAGAAGGAAGCGCTATGATGCACATAAAACCTTTACCGTTACTTGAGAGATCTAAGGTGGAATACTTGGAACAGACAGATCTGATGGAACATCAAGCTGGTTAATCATTAAAGCATATGGAAAAGAGTGGTTTGGCACCTGAATCGTCTTCAGAGTCAACAACACAGTTGCTTTTGTTGTTAGTCTAGCTTGAATAGTGGAGCACAGAAACACTGCTAATTGTTAGGAAGTACTGTTTTTGAGTTCGTGTCAAAAGGTTGGAGCCAACAGTTTCCTTTTGTGCTGTCTCCCTATTAGAGGGAAATGTCAAAGCATCAAGGGTGCTGAAATATTGAGGCAGAGAGAGCTGGAAACCAAAAGACGCCCGTGTCACTCCGTCTGACTTCTGATTCGACACGTATGAAAGAAGGAGGCTAGCTGAATTGATTTGTACATGCTGATATTCTCATTCGTATTTTCTGAATCTACTGTAATTATCTTGACTATTTGAATAGAGGGCAAACGGTTCCTCTAGTGACTCGCAGATCCATTATTGCCTGCCTAATTGGCTTGGCAAGCCTCGCCCCCTCTTTCCCTCGCCTGTTCACTCAAAGATTAAAATCCAGCAGTGATTTTTAATTTGAAATGGAAGAAAGTGCAGTCGAGATGATTAGCCACAACTTTCAAAAAAAAAGAGCCTTGTTTTAGGTAATACACTTCATACACTGCGCACCAATGAATGTGGCCCCTGAATTAGCAGCATGGCTCCAATTATTTATTTCTTAAGAACCACAATTTATTAATTTTTACTTTGTTTCTCACTTAGTTATTTGCGAAATAATTGCACACATCACAGTGTAACGTTCAAAAAACCTGAAATTTTGCACTCTTTATTAATAATTTGTAAAGTATTTGCAAGTGTGCAACGATGGCGCATGTGGGGAAAAATACTCAGTGAATGTTTGTTTAGATAATGAGGAATAAAAATAGAGACGCTGCCAGTTTTTTAGAGCCACACGTGGCTTTGCATCCACTTCTTTCACCTATTTTTTTCGACCCATGCGGGCTTCCATTGTGTGACAGTTAAAGGTGGTAATTTTACAGTTCTTTAAATGTACTGCATATAGAGCACAAAACCAAAAAATAAAAAATAAAAAGGTAAATTATTGGGGGATGTGTCTAATATTGGTATGTTGGTTTTGTTTTGTGTGGCAGGTTACTTGAAAGGGTCTTTAATGATGGAAGACAACACATCTTCTCATCTTCTCACTTTGGGTTTTAATTGTTTTGCTATGTGGGTCTTTTTATGTACTGTATGCACTACTGTCTAGGCCAGGAACTTTTAACTTCAGTGAGATAATACAACCCTGAAAAGGATAAGATGGATAGTTGGAAGTAGATAAGTAAGTGCAATAGTTTTTTATACATTTTAAAGCGTACATTAACACCATTCGTGCCTAATTTAAAACTTCTACAGGTACATTAGCCTAGCTTTCTCTATAGACACAAAAGAACACCTCTGTTATATTTTTTGTTCAGGTGTTCAAAAATTGATCCTACTTTCTTTATCACTCAAAGTAAAGTCGATAGATATTGTTACTCTTATAATCATATTTAAAAGCGTTCTTAATATTTTGTCCACCCCATTCAGGAGTTTGCTAGTAGTGCAAATTACTGACGATTGTAGCAATATGTTAGCAACCGAAGTGATTTAAAGTTTTTGGTGTAGTACCATATACATCTTTGTCACCAGTTTCACACTAGTGACTCCCAGCAACCTTCAACAACCACCACACACTTTCCACTAGTGATTAGCAGTTTCCACAGGGTAACTGTACATTTTCAAGGGCTAAGTGAATGAAGCTTTAGTGCTGGATTTTACTGTGACTGCTAGCGCCCTCCAACAACCACTTGCCAACCAGTCAGGAAATGCATTTTTTTTTACATGTTTTGCAACTGGTAGTTGATGGTCGCTGACCAGTCTCAGTCTCTAGGCCTGAGTGACTTGGATCTATGCAATACCAGAGTGAGACAGATGGTAGCTTGGTCAGCTTTAGTCCACCTAGTAGCAACAGCAAAGTCCATGGATTAACAGTTTAATTTTATTTATGCATTTATCTTTTTTCCTTCATCAAGAAATAGTTCCAACCCCAGGCGGGTTCTCTCTTTCTCTTTCTGAGAATTTGCCGTAGAAATGATCAGGACACCAGATTCAGTTAAATGTAAAAATCGTAAATATTACTTGAATGTTTCAAATCATGAAGAAGAGAAATGAGTGCATGGTGCGGAAGGTATGCCCATCCCTATACTAAGGTTTTAGCCTTTGATAGCAAGTTGTCTTGTACCCCCTCCTACTTCTACCCTCCAGATAAAGGAACACAGTGTGTTTCTTTACTATCAACAAGCAAACAGGCTGTCCTTGAGGAATCCAAAGAAGCAGAAGAGAAGATGCTAAACAGAAAAAGGTCATCATGTTCCAAAAAAGGCCTGATCCTCCCAGGCCTTCACGTAATAGTGGAAAATTCAACAAATGCAGTGTTGAATTTCAATTTAAAATGAAAATTAAAGATTGTAACATAAAAACAAAGTTTATCTCTGGGTTTAAACAGCAAAGGCAGATTCATTTAGACAACTAGATCTACAGTGTGGTGCCCCATCATCCTGCCCCTCTTCAGTGTCTCCGTTTGTGATTTTTCATGTCTCTCTTTTCTTGTTGGACTTTTTTAGTCATTTAGTCTTTGGTCATTTCACTTTCTTATATTCTGCGGTCATGTGTTGTCCTGTGTCTTGTTAGCTCCTTGTGTATTAGTCCCGTGTTCCTCTTATAAGATGTCAGTTCACCGGTTTGTCGACCAGATATGAGAACCATTCCATTCCAGCAAGTGAAGCAACTATAAATGTGAATGAAGACAACACATATATGCACGGTATGCATAAATATGTACATTAGAGGACCATCTACGCAAACATGTGTGTACCTGCAACGAGCGCATTGCTTCTTAGTTGAACATGTAGGTGTGTGTAGTATAAGTTTTGGAAAAAATGGAGCCACAATCTGAATATGTTTTTATCTGTGGTAAAAAAAAAGGAAGAAGAACATTCTCCCTGCACAGCGGGATATATTTGCTTTACTAAGATATATTTGTTTTGCAAATTCCAACCATATCTTACCCTGACTGGTAGTGGCTCTGATAATTTCCCTTTTAACTTGTCTGTACCTGCTAAAAATGACCAACTCCCAGGGAGTTTTTAAGACACTGCTGTGCAGACTTCAGGTTTATATAGTGTATTTGCTGGACTGGAAATACTGCTCCTTGTAGCTACCCTTTCAGAGTGAAATAATAATGATCCAAGCATCTTAAAAGCACGGACGTGGATTTAGCTTGCTAATGACTGATTTCTTGACAGAATGATTAACTGACTGACTAGACAGTTAAACTTACAAAGGCATAGTTTGTTGCCTGTGCATCAAACCCTAAAGTGCTCCCATAACCTTAAATGCCTTCATGGTTGCTGACTCCAGTCAAATGAATGGACTAGACTTGGTTATGGTTCACTGCTTTTGTTCCTCTGTGCGGGGAGCTAATAAGTCAATCCCATCCACTCCCTGATACATGGAGGATGCACTTATCGCATTGTCAGCAGCTCATTTCATTAAAGCTTCTGGTTAAGTTTGCATGTTACCGATTCAACATTTTTAAATTACCTCGCTAAGGCCGGCTCGTGCCAAGTCACGGGGAAAAACAAAGGGAAGGGCTCCCTGTGCTACCCTACCATGCTGCTTTGGCCATCAATCATGGCTGTCAGAGCAGCTGTGCTCCCGCTCTTTGGTGGGAACTCACACCAGAGCTCTACATCATCCGGAGCTGTGATGAATGCTCAGGCTTTAGCTCCAATGCCTTTCATTAGAGAGCGTGCCATCGACAGGTAGCATTGCCACAGAATAAGTGCAAAGGATATCAGCTGTCATGATGGCACTGAGAATATTCCATTTGACTGTAAGCATATTTTTAATGTAGTTCTTACCACTATAAGGGGAAAAACTATGAATGTTACATTACATTTAACGATTCTCTAATACTTTGCCCACCTTGTTAACGGAAGATGGCCCACAGATATATAAGGATAAAAAATTACATCAGCTTCTGAAAAGTAATGCCTGAAGTTATGTTACATCAGTTTGAAAATGAACAATAGGAAAAACTGTTTTGTGGCGTTTTCCAGCTTTTTTCCACTGTTTCTTGTGAAATTTGTAAATCTAGTTAGACCCCATTAGGAAAAAACATGCTCAAGACACAAAGACAAAAGTATGATATATGAACGTAACCATAGAAGGAGATTACTGGGGATTACGGGGGGTTCAGGAGTCTGCTTGTTTTCTTAGAAAACATTTTTCTTGTCCTCAGCAAATCATTCTAAACATGCCTATTTAATATCATACAATTTAACATTATGTACTGAAATCAAATTTGCTCCTTTTAGAAGCAAAACATTTTTAAGTGTCGGAAAACTGACTCCCTCTCATGTTGCTTGAAGTGGTTTGGTTCACTGCCTACTATACCCTAACCCATGATTTTGCCAAGGTGAACTTACAGAAAAGGATGTGTGAGGCGATGTTCATTGCCACTCAGTAGAAGAAAACACACACAATTGTAACCTGCGTTTTCTGAGGTCCATTATTGAATCTTGTGCTTCAGTGTGAGCCCTACATTGTTACGTGGAAGCCATATCTCCAGATGCATGTTTCTGGAGAGAGGAGGTCTGTCGGCTATTGTTTGTTTGTTTAGTGATCTGACTCATGGAACATAATTTCCTCAGCCTTGCCAGGTGATTTTACGGTTGGAGGTATTCTGTGATATCAGGTGGAGATTCTGAAACAACAGAACAGCTGTGGTGTTTTATATTGCCCAAACCACATCCCTGAACTTAGACACAATACTCTCATATTAGACATCAGTTATGTCTGGAACTATGAAAAGTTTGGATTTCTTTACAGTACTGTGCAAATTTGTTTAACCACCTTTCAGGTCTTTGTATTTTGCTTCCAAAGAAACAAACACATCTTTGGGGCTTTTTGTAGATTTAGTTAATGAGATGGGAACAAACTATAACACATTTTGACAGAAATAAAATAGTATTTCTATACCAACAAGGAGATTCCCAAAGAGCTATTAGCCCAAAATCTGGCGTATCTCAACATGGTGTGCTTGTGTCCTCGAAAAATTGAGGAAGCTTGAGGACAAAAAGAAAAAAATGGCAAGCTATCTACAGCAGATGTGCACTGTTGAAAGTCATGAACTTAAGAAATAGGAAGAAATCCAGCAAATATCTGACACAGGAGGTGGGGGTTGCTGCTGAGCTTGAGATGATCCATCTACTGTTTGATGAAGCCTCATCAGAAATGGTCTCATTGGAAGAGTGGTTGTCAAGAAGCCATTTTCAAAGAAGGGAAACCAAGAGAAAAGCCTGAGGTATACCAACTTACACAACAACTGCACTGAAAATCAGTGATTACAGGCCCCACAGAGACATGAACCCACATTAGAAATTTTTGGTTCAAAACATCAGTAGGAGAACATCAGGTCAGCTCAGAGCTACAAGAGTCTGCAGCAATCTGTAAAACATGGTGGAGGTGCTGTCTTGTATTTTGAAGGTGATGTTGGGGATCAACATTGATAGAAAAAAAAAGCCTTCCTATGAGAGTTCACGCTGTGTGGAAGAAAAAAATATGCAGCGGCCATGACAAATTAGCATAATTTTTTCATGCAGATAAAATGTAAGTATTTAAAATAACTGGCTACCAGAGAATTAAGAGGTATCCTTGAGTTTGTAAAGCCAGTACTATTTCTAATAGTACTGCTACGTAATTTTCACTCTTATTTATTGCATGCAAAATGCAGTTCATGTCAAAAGCATCAATATAAAGTTTATCAGCTGTAAAACTGTTCAAGGACAGCTTATAAAATGTCTTCAATTAATATATTTCAGTAAGCAACATTAAGAGGCATTTTGTGGGCCAGCCACATATTATTAATGTTAATATGTTTTTTGTATATGTTTTATATAGCTTCCAAAAAGCAGAAAATGGGCTTGTACTGTAGCTTTGATGGCAGCTGCATTAAATGTGGCACAGCAAGGACTGAATCCATTTAGTGGCGTGATTGGTGGAGTGACACTAGCAGAAAGGAACAAAACGCTTTCGCTTCCACATCCTATCCATCCGTGCTTGTCTCATTAGCCTTCGTTCCATTACAGGGCCAAAAACTACATCCAAGGTTGTTTATGTAAAGCAATTTCTGGACTGCATCTTGTTATCAGCCGAGGAGATGTGCCAGTTGGATTGTACTGTCAAAGCGAAATTGTTTTTTAATTCCACATTATCAGGTTTTTGAATAGATCCTGGCCGCCAAGACCTGTTCTAGACCTACTGGGTTATAACGGAAATTGCTAGCAGCACCAATTGGCCTCTGGACACGCAAGGCCAGATGAGACTTCATAAGTTAATCATACCACAATCCATATCAGCTTCTCTGCTGACAAAAGAATTTGATTTCTATTAAGAGAAACAATCAAAATGGCCTAAAAATAATGTAAGCCTAGATGATGAGGTAACACAAGGAAGGTGGCTTTAATGCTAAGCATCTCACTCACTGAATTTACAGCTATATTGTACATAAATGCAGTATTTTATTACTTAATGTTTGTCTGATGTCATGTACTGTATTAACAAATCTCCAGATCCAGAAAAGGAAATTATTCAGAGTTTACATCCACTTGTATTTCCACTGACGAACAAGTCAGCACATTAAAACACTCACTGGAATCTTTTTCTTTAAATGGAAGTGAATAAAATGTCAAATTGGAAAGAACAACCAATGGTGTATATCCCCAAAGAGATGTTTTCTTTTAGGCACATTTCATTATTTCCTCTACCCACTGCTTTTGGCTCATAGCCTGACTACCAGAAGGCTTTCTCTTTGATATCACAGACAGCCAAGTCCAGAACACAGTAAGACTGAAGTGTGTGAAGTGCATAAAAACACAATGATTATATGATTATGGTGATCGGCACTTCTTTGAATAACCTTTTTTTTTCGTTCCAATGAAACAAAAAGTTCCGTCTTGATTCCTGGAAAAAAATAAAAAGATTGTAAATTGCATTACATCAACTTTTTGTCATTCATTCATTATAAATCTATGTCAAATCAAATATAAGACAACAACATTTCTTCCCTATTTCCTGAAAGATTGCCACGCTGTGTCAAATGTAAATCAAAATAAACAAAGCTAACAAGATGACATTTCAAACTGAGATCTTTTTCTCTTCTTGTAAGAAATAAACACAAATTTTGAAGGTTGTGGACATTCAGTGTTGTGAAACACTTTAAAAAAAAAGGTTGAAAAATGTAATATCCATTTGGATTAATTACTAGCATGATTTGCTATAAAAAGACCAATCTTTCAAAACTAAAGATAGGGAGGCTTTCACCACTCTGTAAAAGACCTTGTGCCTGGCAAATGTTTCAATAATTTATGCGTCAAAGGTTTAAGTTCCCATCGATGATGAGAGATGATGATACGTCTCCCTCCCAACACCATCATATCAAAAAAGTGATCTTCTGCTTCTGAAAAGTTCTCTCCAAAGTCTTGTCAATCAGGGAACTAAAACTGCATTATAAATGAAAAACCAAGAACTATTTATATTTTTATTTTCCTCTATCGTATGTCTAGAGTTATGGATAGTTCTTAGGACTAACTTGTGCTTTGACCTTATAAGTTTAAGACTGTCATTAAACTGTTTTTGGAAATTATGACTACTGCATACTCCAGCTTAAGAGAAGATTGAGAACCGAGCCTGTTTTCAGCACACATTTCAGTGTGACGCCTTTTGTATGGCCTGCTTTAACAACTTGCTAACCTTATTTACAATCAGGATGTAATGTAGCAAATGCAGCAAACATTTTGTGGTGACAACAACAGTGTGAGTAACTTGCATAGCTGTGAAGGCACCATTAATGCTGAAGGATTTGTATAGTGTTGAAGCAACCTATCCAGAGAAAAGGCAGTATAATGCCAAACCCCATTCTGTTCTTTACTTCAACATGGATAACAGGACCTAAACTGCTCTACATGTAGTCGGGACTTTTGGACACTTTGTGAAAATAAATTGTGACTCCTGAAAGAGTACTACGTACCTTAACAATGGAAATGTTTTGATGTCAAATTACACCCAAATTCAAAGCTAAACCTAGCTGGAACATGTTGCTTACACTTTTTATCATTTCAACTATAAAAAAGAAGAAAACTTTTAACTTAAAACTTTCCTTTTTGCTAAAGCATATAGTTAGGGCTGGATCAGGTGACCCTGAATCCTCCCTTAGTTATGCTGAGATAATCTCTGGCTCTCTTCCACAGCATGTCTTTTATCCTGTCTTCCTTCTTTCACCCCAACCGGTCGCAGCAGATGGCCGCCCCTCCCTGAGCCTGGTTCTGCCGAAGGTTTCTTCCTGTTAAAAGGGAGTTTTTCCTTCCCACTGTCGCCAAAGTGCTTGCTCATAGGGGGTCACATGATTGTTGGGTTTGTCGCTGTATGTATTATTGTAGGGTCTACCTTACAATGTAAAGCGCCTTGAGGCGACTGTTGTTGTGATTTGGCGCTATATAAATAAAATTGAATTGAATTGAATTAAATTAAATTAAATTAAATTAAATTAAATTAAATTAAATTAAATTAAATTAAATTGAATTGAATGGAATTGAATTGAATTGAATTGAATTGAGCTGAACTGAACTGAACTGAATTGAATTGAATTGAATTGAAGAAGCAGCATTACGCTCTGACCTACGGTGTTCCCAGAGTGTTTTAATCTTCATCTACTGCCTCAAAACCTGATATATTTTATTATAACACATTAACTTGGCAGGAGTTACATGCGTCCTTATTAACCAGATCTTTTCAAAATCTTGTTGTTGTATATTAATTTATTTCGATTGTGTAAACAATACACAGAAGTTCATTTAGCAAAGACAATAAGGACAAAAATGCTATACAAAATAAAGCAAACCTCTTCTGATTCAGTTACATAACGAAAAGGAAATCTTTGCTCCACGTGAACCCACTGATGAAAATAATGTAAACACATGAAAAAATTATGATATGTCATCTTTTCTTAAACATTATTCATTATTATTTATTATTAATCAGTATTTCAAGCATTTATGGGGATCTAATAAGCAAAATTATGTTGATTTTTTTATTATATTTTTCTGAAACATTTTCAAGTAGATATATTAAATGTCTTTTATTAACTATTTACAACGTGCTGACTTTTTGGAACCACTGTTGTACATTGCATTACCTAATAGTCATTATGCTAATGTTGATTAAACAAAAATCTTTCATAGAGTAAAAATTGCTTTGAGATGAGTTCATATAAAAGATACAAGTTAAGCTCACAATAGCGTGAACTTTAATTTGCATTTGATATCTTGCCCATTTATTCCAAACCTGATTATACTACAGTATAATGTGCTTTATGCTGCAGATCTATGGTAATAGCTTTCATGTTCGCATGAACCCCATTAGCTTGTGTCAAACAGCGATTAACATCCGCACACAAAGATGGTAACATATGTGTTTGCCCACAGAAATGTTCCCTGACACACGCCCGTGTGTGCTGTTGAAAATGTGACGCAACTTAGCCATATTTAAAGATACGTCCACACGCATACTGCGACCACCATACTTTATGGAGGCTATCTAGCTCTCTTCTTTTATCTAGCTCTCCCATCAGCACTACACAAAGTCATTTAAGGCAAAAAATGATTTAGGACAGCTACACCCCCTTGCTATGATGCCATGATGCCTCTCAGGGGAGCCTGCCACGGTCCTTTCCAGAGGGAGGAAGCAAAAAGCCTGCCGCATTAGTTTTTTTCCATCGCTGTATTCCAGCTGGGGTTCCATAGATACTGATTTGTCTATCCCCACAGGATAGACCACTCTTAATACGATTACAGGGCTAGAGACTTTAAGATAATTCAAAGCATCTCCACGGTTAATTCTGAAAAGGCGGCATGGATGCCACATCCGCTTATTGTCGTCCCCTGCATGCTAAAGAGAGCATAAGAGTTGACTTATTACCACACAATACTGACTAAGTGGGAAATCTCTTTGGACATGGCGGCCCACCATATGCTAGATTTAATTCGATTTTCTTTTTAGGCTTTAGTTAAGTGCTTCTAAAGTTTCTTGTTCCACAGCAAGAGGGTAAGAGGGCAGCTGTGGCTTTGACTTGAATTGCTTCTTCAAGAAGGGGCAAATAAGCCATGAGTTTGCTAAAATACAGAACACTTATAGCGACACAGCAGCATTAGCGTACTGGGTGCAAAACTGGATTAAACCTAATCCTAGAGTAAATTCATTTCTTTCAATGCAGATCTCTTGCAAATGTGTGTTTTCTAGGACTAGGAGCTTAATCCAAAGAAGGGTCCATAAAGAGATGTGATGTGTTTGCTTTAGCTTAATTGTCTGCTACATTTTTAATACCCACTTAATGTGAGGTTAAAGGTTGTCTTAATGAGGAATATGCCCTACCATATCAATAGATGTTAGAAGATGTTATGGTGATGGCTTTTAAAAATGCAGGTTGTTCACAAACACTTTATAGAAAAGATAAATGAAGTCAGTTTGATGTCACCCAGGGGATTTGGGTTTTGAAGTCTCAGCGTTTGCATTATTACTGCCTCCATGTTATTGTTTGAGGAGCAAGAAGTGACTGTATTTAGACCACAGGATGGCGTGCTATAGGTAGTTAGCAAAATGGTTGCAGGGCACCAAAACTGTTGACAAGCAGATAAATATCAATATTTTTTCCTTTTACTCTGAACGTTTTTAAAGGGCTGTACCTCTAATATGAAAAAGTATAACCTGCTTTAACCTCTTGTTTGGGTCTAAGGGGCAACTTTACTTACAAAATGAACATTTATATATATATTCAGCATTAAAGATGTCCTTTTCAAGACAGACATGTTCCTACCTTGGCCAAAAATAAAACAAAAATATAATCAGGGTACTTCTGCATCGGCCTTCCATTGGGTGCTGGTGAAGCCTAGCTGTGTGGAATTTGTATGGTGGCCAAATTCACTCTAGCTTAAGAAAACAGTAGCAGACAGAAAAACATTGCAAAAGCACACAAATGGATGTTGAATAAAACATGACAGAAATAACAAAAAACAACAAAAATATGCTGTAAAAGGAAAAAAAAAATCACAAAACAAAAGTGAAGTGTTTTTGAGGACACAGGTGTGGAAGTGACAAGCTAACAGTAAATGGCTAACAGCAAATGTGTATTTTCAGTATTGTATGAATAATCAAAACATGTTATTTTGCATAGTTTTCCACCTCATAGTACTGATGAATACTGCTTCTCTTAAGTGTGTCTCAGTCTGACAGCAATTCATCTTTGGTTTCTGTCACTTCCGCAGCTGGTCCGTCATGTTATCGTGTCCCCAGAAACACTCCTTTTTTGTTTTTTTTATTACTTTTACAGCATTTATTTTTAATTTTTGGTTATTTCTGTTCTGTTTTGTTCAACTTTCGTTGTGTTTTGTGTGCTTTTGCATTGTTTTTCTATTTGCTGGAGTTTTCATAAGTTGCAACTCATTTGACCTCTCTGGGCCACCGTAAATTTGGCTTTTAGAGACTATACATGTTTTATATACATAAACACTTACAACTGCCCTCTTACAAGAAACTGTAGAAGGCTGTAAACATGTTTAAGTTAGGCATTTTTAATATGGGGATCTATGGGGATTGACTCACTTTTGAAGCCAGCCTCAAGTGGCATTAGTGGTACTGCAGTACTCTTCTGCTTTGACTTCACTTTTCAGCCCTATAACTGGCTGGTTGTTCAAGTCCAGTACATAGAGGCGAGGGGAGAACAATGTGTAGCTCGATGGCGCCTCAAAGAATGTTCTTTTCAGCAGTGTGGGATGGGTGTCAGCAATCTTCTCCCAACTTCTCTAAAAAAGGAAATCAAGGACAGCACTGTGGCCATTTAATGACAAATGAAGAGCTCCCACCATGTCCAGCTGTGACTTTCAAAAGCATGGAGAAAGGCTTGGTGGATAACAGCTAAATAGCTGCTGAGTGACAAATCAAATGGTTGTTGCAGCTAAATCAAGAGGCAGCGAGTTACAAAGTGCAGCCTGAGAATGCAAGTCCTGCCAAGAAGCCTTTTTCATCATTATGCTGCCCTCTACGGGTCTTCTTCTTCCAGCCTCCCTCTTTTTCCACCCCCCCATCCGTCCCCAACAGACACACACACACACATCATCATCATCATCCCTCCCCACCTCCACATTACCCCCCCCCCCCCCCCCCCCCCCCCCCCCCCCCCCCCCCCCCCCCACCCCCCCACCAAAAAAAAACCCCCCCA
>VOQK01019579.1:1995-25534 GCA_015052645.1 Benitochromis conjunctus
TAACGATGATAATAAAGTTGACTTATGCAAATGATATCGCGTCTAGCAACACAATCTTAAGTATAACAACAAAAAAAAGTTACTTAATCGGAATACTACAAAATCCAAACTTGAAAAGGCTACATGTTATGCTACATAACCTGTAATAGCTCCACAAGCATCGTTTCTTCTTTGAAAACATGCAAACAATATGCTTTTTGGATATTCAGCATTGAAACAAATGAGACAAACTGCCAGCACAGCACAGGCTCATGCCACCTACAGAAGTACTGACACGGTTCTGCAGTGGTTGGATGTATTGGTGTGGGGCAGGAGGAGGATGCTGCATCAGCGGATGATTTTGTGGAGTGCTCTGGTCTTGTTTGAATGTAAACCAGACCAGTTAGATGGCGATCAACTTCAGAAGTAAAAGGACAGCTACATGGTCAGGATGTTGATATAGCGGAGAAGAACAAGTCCCGGGGCACCAACATCAACAACAGGCTGAACGAGAAGGATTTCATACTTCAGAAGGATGCTGAAACGCTTCAACGTGCATCAACATGATGGAGGGTGCTTTGCTGTGGTCTGCTGGGAGGGCAGCACGGGACAAACTGATCGGGAAGGCTGGCTCTGATTGGCTGGATACTTTTGAAGCAGCGATAGAGAGGAAGTCACTAAACAAGCGGATAATCCTCTGCACTGTTCACTGGACGGGCAGCAGAGCACCTTCTCTAACACACTGACGGAGCTGTGCAGCCATGACGACAGATACAGGACAGCTTTCATATCACATCAGTTATCTGTTCTTTTTTTAAAGATTCTGTTGCCACCTGAATTTCTGCATTGCTTTGCTGATTTCAAAATATATCACTTGTTATTTATTATTATGATATTTAACTGTAAGGTGAAAGGATGAAGAAACGCCTCAATTTTTCCTTTGCTGTCAGGAAAAACAGTTCAGGTTGCTCATTAGTGATCAGCTAATAGAAAGAGCTCGGTTGTTCTTCTGTGCTGTGCAAAGAAAATCAGAAGTACATATGTAACTTTTTATAGAGACATGCAGTGATTACTGCAGGTGAAATTTTTGCTCACAGAAACAGTTCAGTGTCGGTTGTTACTTTGAATATGATTGTCAGCGCACACTTTGATATGAAACGGTGGAGTGCGGTGGAGCGAGGACTTGTGAACTGAAGCAAAGGGCGTGGGAGAGACAGAGACGGTTGTTGTGACTTAATGGCTTTGTTTCCAGACAGGATGGTTTGTGGTTTCGGGCCTGCTGACAGGAGTAATGGTGGGAGGGATGAGACATGCAGCTCTGAATCAGTGTGGCTCGCCAAACCACACACATGCACGCACATGCACGGCTAGAGAGGGACTACTCGGTAGCTTCACATGAATCCCAGAGCCAGCAGAGACACATTCAGTCGCACTCGCATTTCACACACTCCCACACACACACACACACCTAAGAAAAAGACAAGCTACTCTGGGAATTTGTGGCTTTGTACTGATATCGGAGATGATTGTTGGGCAGCATTTCTGGATAAAATGTCTCACAAATGAATATTATGCAAACACCAACAGCTATATGACTGTCAAACTGCAACTTTTCTCTTTTTATTCGTTACGCATTTTTGTCAAGTACAGGCCACAGGAGATGATTCATGATACATACTATTAATGTCAGCGTCTGAATCCTGTTGTACTGACTCACTGCCATGAACACTTGCCATGTCTTTTCTTTTTCTCCTCTCTTTCTTCCTCTCCCACTCTCTTGTTCTGCTCCCACCACAGGTGGCGAGTACATTCATTTTCACTTTTGTGGGGGTGCTGGCTGTAAGGCTGTGATTTCTGACTGTGCATGTGAGAGAGGGGGGAGACAGGGTGCTTAGGGATGCAATATGGGGTGATTTTAGCTTCGCGTGTGGGCTGAAGGCGCTGTACATATGGCTGAGCTCATGCATACATGGGCATATTTTGTACAGATACTTCCACATCAATTACCAGCTCAAGGACCTGAAGCTAACCTCGTGTAACCTTCTGCTCAATATGAAAAGTGACTGTTTTTGGCAGTATTCTGTGCAATCTGTAAATGTTACATTAATTGCTGGGTGTAACACACATGCTGGTGAGGATTGTGGACTATTGTGACTGTAACTGGCAACATCATTTGCATTCAGCATCTCCTTTGTGGTTTAGTTGTGGCAACCGGAGGGTTTTTCTGCAATTGAGGGTGTAGCGGTAATTTTGCCACAAATGCCTGCAATGAAAATCTATTGCCTCACTGTGAGTGATGTTCAGTGAAAGACTGACTCTAAGCAAGGTTTATTCATCAAGCTAGCGGAGTTCATTATCATGACAGGAAAACATATTTTCTGTTTTTCACAATAAAAGGATCCCTCTTGTTCACCAATGGAAATATGAAGCTGCTTGCACGCCTGCATGTTTAGCTCCCAGGCATCTGCTCCATTAGGCTGCAGTGACTGCTCACACACTCTCAAACAGTCAATTTTCATATCCACCGCTAAGAGCTCTGATTCCTATACATAAGCATAAATATAAACATGTTTCAGTTTCTACAAGTAGATAATTTAAGGCAAGTGAAAATCCCCCCCAAAAATGAAAAAAACAAAAGACAAAAACTGTGATGGACAACTTAAAGATCAACTGAAGTCAAGATAAGTATTTGCAGAGCTGATTTAAATGTGTGCCCCTCACCTATTTTAAGCATATGTACAGACCCATATCATCAGCATAGAATGACTAGAGGGGAGAGAATGGGGCCTAGAATGTAGCCTTGGGGTACACCACAGAGAACTGGAATTGACTGACAACTAAAATCAATTTGTTGCAATTGAGAAATCAACCACACTACTACGCAATTAAAAAGTAAAGGAAGAGCTTTAATTAAGACGATGTGATTACTGTGTCTATATTTAATACTAAAGGATTTCTTGCTCTTATACTGACACAGAAATGCAGTGCAACAAGCTGTGAGGGTATCAGTTCCTCCAGGCCTAAAGCAGGGATGGGCAATTTATTTTCCCAAGGGAAACATCTAAATGAAGGTTAATTTTCCTAAGGGGTCACATGACAAACTGGGACTGTTGTGGAGGGAAGCTTATTGGTGTGGCGCTCCACAACAGTCCCAGTTTGTCATGTGACCCCTTAGGAAAAGTAACTGCCCAGTCCTGATCTGAAGTTTCAGATTTGTTGTTACTGGTTTGATTTTTAATGAGAGTGAGTTTGCAGAAGGATGCTCACTAACCCTCATTCCTGCCCATGAAAAACTATTAGCGGCCTGTTCTTCACCAAATGTAAAGAGAGGTGCGCTGAATCAAATGCAAATCAATTTTTATGATCGGGGTCTAATATCTGCATAATGTGTCCACACACAGGTCCAGTCAACCTTCATTTAGACATTTAAAAAAAAGTTATTTAACCTTGACATCCATTCTAGTGTGATTTCATTAGCTGTTTTATTTCAGAGATGTATGAGAAATGAGAACAGATTGGATTTCATTTCATATTTCTGTCTTTCTCTACATTTTGTTGTTGGCATAAATTTAGATATCTTACCTGAAAAAAAAAAATCCATTAAAGACTTTTTCTCTCAATTCATAAAAAAAAAAGACTTCCCTTCAATCTGTGCTAAAAGCTGACTGTGCGCCAGTAAAGGCTTCTAACCACTCTGAAAGGCTCTGCCTGATGCAAGGTGTTTTGTTCTCTTGACAGTCGAGAGCTTTTCCTGTGAAGGAGAACTGATGCAGGTTGCTCTGCCTCTCTCCTCCACATTTCTCTCCTCGGTCCATTTCAGCGGGAGGCAAAGGTTTTACTCCTCTTTACCTGACAGCCTTCTGATTTCATCTCTCTTTTATAGCACCGTGAGATGAAATGGAGAGCAAAATGATGAGCCCTTTTCTCTCTTTTCCATCTCTCCTTCCTCACCGAGACAGCCTTTTATGTTTTCATCTTCCACTTCCCACCGCCTCCTTTTCCCCCATCCTATCTCTTCAGCAGTTACATGCCTGCACGGCTCTCTTTTCTCTATCTTCACGTCTGCTCTCCTGCGATGGCAGCTCCTATGAGCACATCGATTGGGCTGAACCAAGTAGCCTGAAGAAAAACTCGGCGTATGAGACAACAGATAAAAACAAGAGGCTCTCTCCTTTCTCTTTCACTCACTGGATAACCAAGTGCTGGCAGAGAGCAGAGTGAGATTAAAGGGAGGTTGTGTAGAGGCAGAGAGCGCTGGTGCTTCAGCTCTCAGAGGTCATTTGGGTCCCTTTGAAAGCATTCAGACCTCGCTCCATCTTCTGACCTGTCCTTAAGATGAGAAGCTTTCATCAGTCTCTGCAGGACACAAGAGCCCACTCAGGATCAGCGCCTCAAATTAGAGGAGGGCTTTGTGTGTGTGCGTGCATTGAGTTTTCATATTGTTATGTATAATTCAATGCTTTTACTGTTATAGAAGCCTTTCCCTTGATCTTTGATCACAGAGACTAGCAAGAGCAGTACTCAAACTGGATTTTCCAAAATTTTTTTTGCCTGCGAGGGACTGGAGGAGGCTTTGAAAGCTTTTCAGGCAAATAGAAAACAAAACAGTTGAAGAGGCCGTCCTGCAGCAAGCTAACAGCGGCCATACTTTATACACGAGCAGGCAACCCTGAAAAACCACAACGTAATAAAATTCAATAGATCTTTGCAACGATGCTCACGTTCAGTTTTCTGTCATATCCCGTTTGTTTTGTTATCACAGACTGGAAGCAGCGCCCACTGCTTTCCACGCTCTGCCTTTTAGTATATTGGCTTTTTTTGAGACAGAGGTGACCAAATTTACACTGCAGGATCCAAATGGACGAGTTCCAAAAAAATATTTACCAATTATTATGAAGGGGGAAAACTATCAATAGAGAACACCAGGGTTGTAAATGTGCTTTTTGTAGCACTTCAGTTGAACGTTTCAACATGGCAGTCTATGAGGAGTGATTCACTAAACACTCAGGAACTCCATTAGAGCCCGACTGCTTCTTCAATACTTCCATGAATCTTCTCTCTGGTCTCCTCTTACCCGTCACAGTCCCTGCTGTCACCTCCACACTCCTACATTTATTTCTCTCTCACTGCCTTTAAACATGCCTTTCCCCTCTCCTCCTCCTCTGTCTTCGCCCAACAGTAGAAGCTTACAGACATACCACCCTGAGCACGCTGATCGGGGTCTGATCTCAGAAGCCAAACAGGGTTGGGTCTAGTTAGTTGTTGCATGAGAGGCCGCCTGTGAATACCAGGTACTGTAAACTTGGCTTATGATCAACCTTACCAACCCAAGCACAACCACTATTGTCTGATTTTGGAAGCTAAGCAGGGTCGGGCCTGTTAGTACTCAGATATGAGACTGCTTGGGAATAGCAGGTATATATATCTATAGTTACGGAGGTAGAGCAGGTCATCTACTAACTGGAGGGTTAGTAGTTTGATCCTTGGCTACATGTTGAAGCACTTTGAGCGCTCACCTGGAACAGAAAAGAACTAGTCTATTTAACAAACTTTCCACTGGTCAACAGGGTGGCGGCCGTTGTTAACCCGGGCCTCAACCTCTCTGGTATGGAAGTATCATTCTTGATGACTGTAAATCCAAGGCCGCTTTATTATATTCATTTAACAGATCCGGATCTATTTTTGTCATGTTCATTGAAACGGCACTTGATCTTTCTTTCCTCTTCAGTGGAAAGAAGTGAGACGCACCAGCGTCCACAAATTAACCTGCAGCACAGTTAGTCATTTTTGGTAATTATTTCAGAAACAATATTTCTTCAACACTGATTCAAAAGGAGGTTCAACAGGAGGCTTCATGAAGCACACAAAGCAAAACTTGACTTTTAACTCAAACATGAGTCAACTCCTCCACCTTTTCTTCTTTCTTCTCTGATTTTCAGACATGCACAGAGTACGCATAATAAATAAATCCGTCCATCCCTCCCCACTTATTAAAATTGAACACACCGAGTTGTAGTTTAGTTCTTAGTTTTACGTGGTTTCTGCTGCGAGCACTTAGCCCTTTGGATACAACGAGGACTTTAATGAGTCCACTAAGTGTGCCCATTTTGTGGAACCATCTTGAAGTAAATGCCATCTTCTGTTCTGTTTGACATGCTGATAGTTAATCACATTTTGTGCGATAATTAATTAGTCATTAACTTTGGGTTTCTCTTATCTGTCCCTGCCTGCCGGACATCATTTTTCTTAATAACGACCATTGTTTTTGGGGGTGTTGATTAGTTCTTGCACACCGACCTTTATTCATATGCGTGAAGCAAGAAAAAAAAAAAAAATGTGTGCTTGCACGGATGTGAGAAAGAGCAAGATGGAGAGATGCATTTCATAATGTATGACTGAGACCCAAAAGCAAGAAATAATGACCAAAATAGCTCAATATCTTTCAGCTGAAGCACAGGCCAGGCTACAGACTCACTGCTTTTTCAAAACCTCTCAGTTTACATCTGAGCTGCAGAGCCAAAAAATCTGAAATCCACAGTGAATCCTCTCACCCTTTTTATCTGCTGAATATTTTGCTTAAAAACTAAGGCGCGTGCCTTTAAAATCAACAACGATAACATAAAAACCAGGCTGTACTTCAGACATGAGAAGATTTAACACTCTGCTTCAATAAACTGAGTTAACATATTGAAAACTTCACTACACTGGATTAAAAATGTCCATGAAACCTTTTATCCATATTATTTCCAAGACCTTTTGCCAGGATGGGAAAACAACCGTATCGGAGCTCAAACCGGCATCTCGGCTGACACGCAACTGTGACAGATTGTTAAGTAATGAGGTCCGGAGTACAAGGTTTGTGGTTTGTCGTGCATTTTGCGACCTACGGTAAGAAAAAAGCAGCTCGCAGACCCACGGAGGACTCAGTTCTTCATTTCATAAGACCTGTAAAAGGGAAACGCTGAAGCACTCCTCAAAGCAATCGCTTTAACTGGCAAGGTGAACGCGGGGGTTAACAAGCTCAGCAAAGCAAATAATTGGTACAAATAAGTCATTAGCACAGTGGAAGGGCTCAGATAAAATGTGAAGGAGCACTAATTGAACATGATTATAAACTTCTTTCCTTCCTCCTCCATCAATTGAAGCTGTAATAAGGAGGTCCTCAGAGATAATTAGGATCACAGGGCAAAAGTGCCACTTAAGGGAAACTCAGAGGGAGACTCCTTATTACAGTAAAAAAAAAAAAAAATACAACAAGAACACTTTACCACAAATAACTGTCAGGTTTCACATTATCATGAGCAATATTTTTCATATTAACACTTGATCAAATTACTCGGTGTTTTGTGAAAGGGCTGCAGAGAAATCCATTTGCAAACAACCTGCAAATTTGCAGCTTTGTGTTGCTTTTGTGTTTGTTGTTCAGCCGCGGCACTGAAAGCAAAGGCTGCTCTTTACAGCAAACACACTGACTTTACATCACATCGCATGAAATGGAAACGGTTCATGATGCATACCTATGAGTATTAATTCAGCAGTTATTACAGCAGCAGGAGGAGACCAAAACAGGAGTTCACAATGATCGGGAGCCCGAAACACAACATCTGTGATGTAAACATGTTTTATTATGTCCACAGCAGCAACTAAACATTATTATCTCCCAATTTTCTCTCTGTTAATTGACTGGACTAGAAAATATCAACATTAATGGGGTGCAAGCTGTAAATATTTGGGATGCTTAGTAGAAAAAATGACTGAAATCAACCAATTATTAAAACAGCACCCAATTAACTTTCTGCCAGTCGGCTAATTATCGTCTCAGCTTTAGTTATACGAGAAACAGATTTACATGTGTGTGTATATTTCTTATTTCTGTCAGCCTTACTTATTTAAAGAAAACACCAAATGTTAATGTAGCTAATACATTACATTTAATAAACTGGACTAGCTGAGACAACTTAATTCGCCTGCAGTAGAGTTCACTGTCCCCGCCAGAGTTCTGCTGAACAAAACTCTGTATGCCACTCACAACATCAACATTGCAGTCTTTCATAGTCACTATGTATATGTCTAAATGTACAGTCATGTGGAAAAAAAACTTTGTCACATGACTCTCTGCAGTCCTTTGAGCAACTTCCATAGAAATTAAGGAGTAGCAGCTAATCAGACACTGTAAATTAACTGATTATAAGCAGGTTTGAGCAGCTCCATAAAATCACAAGTTTTGGCAGTTTTCTGCCATTTAGGTGTGTGTTTAGGTGTGGATATCCCTTCAAATTCACCCCAAGGTCAGACCATGTAATGTTCAGAGAAACTACTGAAAACCCAGGAGCTATGTCTCAGCTCCCTACAGGCCTCAGTTCACATGTTAGGCTTAGAAAAAGATTGAACAAGTATGGGTTACTAGGAGAAAGCATCTTCTCTCTACAAAGAACATGGCAACATGGCTTAGGTTTGCAGTTGCATGTGAACAAACCATGAGGCTTCTGGAACAATGTCCTCTGCGCAGTTGAGGCCAATGTCTGATTATAATGCACGGTGCCATGTTTAGCAAAATCACACACCTCACACAAGCATGTCAAGCACGGTGGTGGATGGGTAATGATTTGGGGTCATTTTGCCACGAACCATGAACTCCTCTGTGTAAGAAAGTATTCTCGAGTCAAATGTCAGCCGACCTGTCGAAAGATGAAGCGCGGCCCGAAACTAGGTTATGTAACAGGACAACGATCCTGAACAAAACAACTATTCTATGACAAGCGGAAAAAGATAAGAATCGAGATGTTCCAGTGACCCAGTTAAAGTGCAGATCTCAGGGTGATTGAAATGCTGTGGAGCAACCTTAAGAGAACTATGCATAAACATACGGCCACAAACCCAATGGACTAAAGCGCTGTTGTAAAGAAAAGTGTGACACTGATAAAATCACACAGGAAACAATTAGTGCAAGTTATTGCTGCTGAAGGTAGCTCTACAAGCTACAATCATAGGGTGTATTTAGGTTTTTCACAGGACTGCAGAGTTCGGTTAACCACACACACGACTGTACGCACTTGACAAGCGAGAAGGTGACACACTGATTACTGGAAATGACTGTATACGTCTAAATCAGGGACGCCATACTCATTTTACATGGAGGGCTAGATGTTGAAAAACAGGAACTTTTCTGTCATTTATTGTTTATTGTCATTTATTCATTACTTGTCTATCACTTAATTAATCGGTGTAGTATGAATGACCATGGTGGAGAGGCTTTATCAGCAGGAGAAGATGTAAAACTTATGAAAACACAGTTAAAAATCCAAAGATTGTGGCCCTGGGGCCTTATGCTTTACACCTCTGTTGTGTATCTTTACTGTCTGTAAATAGTTAAAATTATTTTAATTAATCATATTCATCCAAAACTAGGTGAGCTGGTTCATTCAGCGTGATGAGAAATGAGCTTAGAGAGGGAACACGTCTGATAAAGTGGTAGATTTCTGTGATCAGTAACAACTTATTTATAGAAAACAAAAAGATCAAATTTGAACATATTCACACAAAAGAACAAAAGGTCGATCTCTCCTCGACAATGAGCGGCCCCTTAAAGTATCCTCAAAATTAAAAGGTTTATGATGAGGGAGGAGTCACACACAGGTGTTACAGTGTGTGTGTTCATGTTGCTTGAAGATGACGACGACCTTGATTTCCTGTGAAACAGACTGCATTTGTCCCTCTTATGGGCTTTTTCTTCATGGCAACAGAAACTGTGTGATCCAACAGATAGGGAGCTGCCCCACTGCCTCCATGTATACACCTCGACCCTCCATAATCACTACAATTAATCACTACAGCGCTGTGTGTGTGTGTGTGTGTGCATGTGTGAGAGTGAATGAGCTGCGACTGAGCACAGTGGCCGTCTGTCCTCGGTGTTTACTTGGCCTCTGTGACCACTGATATATCAGAAAAGCTCGACCTTAACGCACAACTGACAAACACACTCACTCATGGCATTCCAAGTAAATAAAGTGAACGCAGTGCGAACACACACAAGCTTCCTCAGTCCACCCTGCACCTGCACTCATCATTTCTCCAAACAGCAGTAGCTGTTGCATGGCGCGTCAGCCTCTCATTAAACCCAGTAAACTTTGTGTATTTACTGGATGGTGGTAAATATACCTGCCTTTGCAGTAGTTATACATGCTATCATTCTGGTGTAACCGGTTAGGAAACTTTGCTGACCTCTTCTGCATGAAAGTTGTTAAAAAGGACATTTTTGAAAGAAAATGACAAAAAGCACAGGAACATCTTTAAAACTATGCTTTGCTCTTTGAGTTATATGGAGTTTGTGTGGGTTCTTCAGGTGAATGGGATTTATTTACCACCTTTCATTGCACTGGACTGCAGTTAAAAAAAAAGTGAGTTAGTTGTCATAAAATGTATGCACAAAACATAATTAATTACTTCCAAGTACTGAAGTAACTAACTGTTAGAAGAAAACAAGGGAAACGAAGGCTGAAGGGAAGGTCACAAGAGGTTAGAAGAGAAGCGAATTGAGGCCGGAAGGCTGACGGGGAGGGGAGGGGGCTTTGTGCTGAATGAACAGGTCATTTGTTTGGGTGGGTCACAGTGGTTAAAGAGCCAGAGGAAAGTGAGGTGCCAAGTTAATGTGACAGGCAAATGACTGGGAGCCTGTTCCTGGATTTTCTATGGGCTTTATGCAAAGTGAGAGGCGAAAGGGGAAACTACCCATTCAGTGTGGCTGTCAGTGCGGTGGCAGAGTGGAGGGGGGGGAGGCTGCGACCGACACCAATCCAAAGCGGTGGATGTAGGACCACACTGAATGCATTGCTGTTTTGAAAACTCGATTTAATCTGTGAGATTAATCACATAATCAGCCAACTCTGTCGCTTAGAACCAAGGCTGGCAAAGTTGGATGCTGTGGCGTTGAATGTTTATCTTCCAGCAAGAGCTAAAACCACCACGAATTCAATAAACCATATGAGTGAAGAGCTACATGATCCACAGTTTGGGTTTAACCTACCTTACTTACTCAGGCAAATCTTTAGCTTAATAGAGGTGATGACTTGTTTAATAAGCGTGTTTGAAAATGCATCCCTGTCTTGGTGTTGTTCCATGTTTGTCCAAAATCAACATCGCAAACTGGCCAATCACGTATTTGTGATGTCAAAGCTTTGCAATGTGGTGAAAAAAGAAAAAAAAAAATTCCTTTTTTGTTTAAGAGAAATATCTTCATCTCTAGGGTGACATGATGGTGAGATTGCAGGAGAAAATAAGTCGCAGCTTTACTCGAGTCGTGGGCCGAAAAGCTCACAGCAAGTGCCTCAGCGATGGAGCTAGCTGTTTAGGTAACAAGCGCGCCTGTTATATCTCTTCAACCATTTTCAGAAATTAATGAAATGCTACAGCGACTTCAAAGCAAGAGAATTCACAAAGATTCTTTGGCGAAATCTGGGCATTTCTAAGCGTACAAGTAAGCACTACAACACGTTATTAGCTGTGCTCGTGAAAGAAACTGCCACATGCTAACATGCAAACTGGCAATTTCAGGAACAGCAGAAACACAAGCACATCGACTCTCTGCCATGTTTCTGAGCCTGAGTTTATCCCTGTCACAAACACACACGCACACGCACAGACACAGCATATTCCCTCTCCCTCTCTCGACCTGTCTCACACACCATTACCCCTGTGAGGCGAGGAGACAACCTAGCCGCGGGGTGGAGGGAGAGGAGGGGCAGCATCATGGGTAATGTCAGTAGACACATGTCAAAAGTACAGCCTATGTCCTGAAAAAGCTGTGTGTGGTGTGACAGCAGTCCGCCCGCTGCAAGCCCTGCATCCCCACCACCACCAACCCAGACTCTATCCAGCTGACACAAAAGCTTCCTGTGTAAGCCCAGAGGGAGAAAGAGAGCAAGAGAGAGCAGGAGAAGAGCCAGCAGGGAGGGTCATCAGCACTACTCCGCTAGGATAAATGCTTTTCCTCTTGCAGTCTCACCTCACTGCACAGCTATTGTCCTCAGGAAGAGTGAAAAAGGGTTTTGTGTTTCTGTGTGTGTCACGGAGAAGCAAAGCATGAGCGAGCAGCTGTGTGTGCGTCACCAAATAAAGCAATTCATGTGTGTGTGTGTACTCAACAAATCTCTAAGCCTTTCTCTATGACTTTCACAGCGATGAATCAAATAAGTGGATTTTTAATGAGATGGCATGAACCTTGCAGACACATCCTACTGGAATTTAGCCTTGATGATTCACTCATTACTAAACTACATGACCGGACATCAGGCGTCTCATGATCTTCAGGTTTCTGGTTTTTCACAAGCTTCTTTTGGCTGCAGGGATAAGTCCAGACTCACTGTTGATTTGTCCCAAAATTTCAAATGTGGCTCATGTTCTTACAGAGTTTGTCATATATCCAGCAGAAACTTGACTAATGATCTTTCCTCCCGTAAAAAAAGACAGTGGACTTTAGATTTAGAACTGGATTTGTTTTAGTGTTAAGACAAAAAGGATAATACCCAAACAGCTGCCACAAAGTTAAAGATATATTGTTTAGTGTGGTTGTATGCTCAAGGTTTATGGTACTTTATAATTAAAATAAAGGTAATTGGTCCTTCCTTTTGGGTTAGGCAGCCCCAGTCCTACTTTATTAGAGCTAAAAATCAGCTGTTTCATGCACACTGTGTAGGGCATGGGTTATTTTTTTAAGTTAAGAGCCTTCACCCAGTTCCAACTTTATCCCGTGAGTGGAGGTAGAGTGCTTGAGGTGCACACATCTAGAACTCCTGAATCAGTGTGACCAACTTCAAAACCTATACCACACAGGTCTAGAGGTTGTTATAGACTTCAGTGGCAGAAGAAATAAGAGGCAATATCAGGTTATTGCTAATGAAGATATTGGTGATTAGCTAATGAACTTTATTCCAACCGTGTGGAAAACTGCAATATTGGCCTCCACTATTCTTTAGCAGCAGAAGTTCTGAAACATACAACCTGCCCAGACAGATGCTGGCATGTTTCATTTCACGGTCAATCTCTACCGCTGAAGTTGGATTTTTGGAATCACATTCTCTACAAGGCAGGTGAATAATTGTTGTGCCAGGAATGTGTTGCTGTACCTAGTCACAATGCAAAAAAGGGATATGATACATTTTCTCCTCAAGAAGTCCCCCCTCCAAAAACACAGGGTACTTTCTCAAAGCTAAAGTTATTCAGATTCTTGTTCATCCTGCAGTACCACCAGAAATACCGCAGGAAGAATTTGGGTCATTCGGTAACTTTACACACGTACCCACAACAATAAAGCATTTTTTTAGCAATACGAAAAATAAGCAGCCCCGTGGCCCCCACAGAGTCCGGATATGAAGACCATGGAGTCATTCTGGGAATACATGTAGAGCCAGTGGGAGAAACTAAATCAGTGGAAGTACTGTAGCAAGTTCTCAGAGAAAAAACTTGTCATCAAAGTACCACGAAAAACAAGTATACGCAGATGAACTGGTGCAAAGTGTGGTGACTACAAATGGCAATTTTTTTGCCCTTTGTAATGTCACTGTGTGTTTAGTGCCCAAAGCTTTTTCAAAGTCCTGTGTGTTTTCATTCTAGTAACAGAGCCCTGTGTTGTAGTATGACAGGAGCAAAGGACAAGTGATATAATATGGAGTGAAAGTCGGGAGACAGAGGGGGTTAGAGTGGATCGACTGGTCAGTGTTGGGGTCCATGCTCAAAAGAGTCATGTATTACACATTACTTATTACTTATTTAAACGGTAAAGCATTATGTTATTTAATTATGCCCCAGACAAAGTAATTTGTCACACCACTTGTTGCACTACTTTTAAGTTACTTCATAACATGGCCTGAAATGCACTGCAGTATAATTACCAAGTGACTATATAAAGCTTAGGCTACAGTTCCAGAGTAGCGCAAATCCCCATCCTAATGAGGACATAAATATGCTGTTTTAGTGTTCATAAAGGAAACAAGACAAAGCAAAGTTCAAAGATCCCACTGTGATTCTGCTGTAAAGGTAAAAAAGGAGCCTACAACCATACAACCGTGACTGCTCATCACTGCCTTTATTACCTGTTAAAAAAAAAAAGGCTCTGGCTGCAGGGCCAGGGTCAGCATGCACTCACCTGCAACAACATCATTCTGGGTTGTTCGCTAGCTTTGTGCTAGCATGCTTTCTGAGCAGATGTTTGCAAAAAGCTCATGTTCTGTTTGCAGGGTTGGGTGTAACCCGTTACTGTAGTCACATTACATTTTTCTTTACTAAATTCAGCAGTTACATCACAGTTAGAGTTGTGTTCTTACTTGCATTACAAAGGTTCTTTATCTCCTGATGTTATTTGTAACAGGTCTGGCAGGTAGAAAGAAAAAGCTTTTACACTTTTGTGCTACAATTAACATGATTTCAGTTTGTGTGCAGGCTGAATGACACATTATCTGGTCTCAGGCATGTTTATTGTTGTGTTATTGTTTCATTCGGAAGAGTTGATGGATGGCGCACAATCCTGCTGTAAAAGGAAGATTTTTGCTTCAGATGTTCCATAAACTACATAAGCTAATAGCACTGCCCCACTGTAATTACAGCATGCATGCAGTTCAAATACTAATATTTACAGCGCTAAGATTGCGAAGCATTTTTTTCAAAACTATCAATGACTGCTAGCAAATCCTGTGAAGGATTTTTTTTGACTGAAAACACTTTTGCACATTTACCGTTTGCATCAGCTACACAAACGTATCCTATACAAATTTCTACAGGTCAAAGCTTTAACAACACCAGACCTTGACACAATCTCCGCAGGCAGCCAAAGAGGAAAGAAAGGGAAACATCAATGTTTAAATCCTCAGCTGAGGATCACCTTGATCTCCATTAATCTGCCACGACCAAACAGAAAACTGCTTCATGTCGTGATGGAGTTTGGATGTGCTTAAGTAACCCTTCATATTTTCCTTTCAGCCTCTTCACAGCAAGATTACAGAAGATGGAGAGCATTATAAGAGGCACAGGTAATTGCCCTCATTTCTGCTGCAGACAAAAGCCAATGTTCTGACTGCTCTTATGCAAACTGTCGAGTGTCATTCAAGAAGGCTTCAAGGCTGGAGAAAATGGCATGGCTCTTTTTTTTCCATGACAACTACCAATCTGAGGATATTATGAGTTTTCCAATTTAAAAAAAAAAAACCCTGTTCGGCAGTCTGCTGCTATTTTATAGATAGAAACCTTTTTCCCTTCCTTCTCTTCCTGAAATGGCCAAATGATGATTTTTTTTTGCCTAATTTTTGACAGTGCTCACATTGACGTCAAACCGTTGCACTGGATGATTATAATTTCTTTGCCAAAATGAAATAGGAGATGAGCCATTTTGTTGACTCTTGTGGCCAGAACGCTCGATGAAAACAACCTGGAAATGCCGGTTTGGATGGAAATCATTTTCACATGTAAACAGTATTTTCCGGATTGATCCACCTTAATGTGTAAACTCAGAATAAAATGGCTGTTTGGGAGGCTGAGCTTTTGGTAACTATAGCCTTGAGCGAGTAGAACCGTCTGGTGGCTTTCCACTTCACACCAAAGTCACCACAGATAGTATGCCTGTGTAACCCACTTGGGAATATAGAGGGCATTAGTTGGTGATTTACGCCTTAATGAATGAGTTGCCACAGCTCGCACACACACATAGCTGTGTCCTCATCAAACACACTCTCGCACACAAACACGCTAATCCTTCAGTGAACTGTAACTAAGCATTACTCTCACCACAAACCCTTCTTCCTGCTGCAACGCTAAACACCAGTTCATGGGACACCATCTGGTCTCCTCCCACCAAGAAGGAACGAGATCTTGTCAAACCAGCGTGAGTAAGTACACAATGCTAAAACCTGAAAAGGAGAATCTAAGGCTCCACAGGCTAACTGAGAATGAGAAGCTTAAATTGTGCCCCATTACTCATCCTCTAATCTTAAATGCGATGTCCATTATAGCACACCGATCCACTAGGGTATAGAACCAATCCTAACCCAGCTGCTTTTTGCATATGAATAGCTTCAGCCTCAGAATATATCATCCAGAGAGGTAGCTCTGGCTCTGATTTCAAGGGATATTTAGCCCCCTATTCAGCTATCAACAAAGAATGGGCATTCAGACAGGCGAGGAGGGAGGCAGTGCTTGCTGAGCCGTCACAGAGCTCATTTGTTCTCTTCTGTTTACTTTAGGCTCCTTCTCTTTTTTTCCTCTTTCCTCCAGAGGCTTCAAGCATGGATAGGTGGGTGACTGGTAACCCTCTTTCTGTCGCTCCAGCCCAATGGGAGAGATAAACAGCAATTTATAATGTAGAAAGGTTTTGATTTGCATGCATTTATCGGACAATCAGCGCCACTGACAATCATCATTAAACCATCAGAGGCCGGAGAATTATTTACAAGTTTAACTCCTTCATCCTTTGTGTAGCTCGTTGTAGCCTGTGTCTGTGTATCTTCCCGGGAGAAAGACTGCACTAGTGTGTGTGTGTGTTCCTCTTTGCATAGTTTAAGTCTGTTTAGCCTCCGCTACGGAAAACTTGATGAGCTGAGAGGAATTCTAATCTGATTTCTGCCACCACCCACCTGCAGCCTCCCATGTATTTGCTGTGAGAGGAGGGATATTTGTAATTATATAGGTGGATTAAAGGGTAGAGCGGAGGCCAAATGGACTAGCTTATCAGAGATGTAGGTGAGCTAGAGTCGTACTGCACATCCCTCGGGTATTGAACAACGCGCTCTTAGCTGGAGGAGTGGAGAGGGTTAAGTGGTCGGCTGTAGATTAGCTGGGTGTAGAGTAGCAGGGTGGGAGATGAAGAAGTGAAGAGAGGGAGACAGGAATCTGATGCTGCCAAGACACAAGTCCTGTTTGAAATCTATACAGAGGACTGCTGCAAAGGTAAATCCAGATAGATGAGGCTATAAAGGGACAGTGTAAAGAAACAAAGCACTTTTAAGCAAGCCTGTAGTAACAGTCTGACCTCCTCAAACTTAGATTACAGATTTTTGGGGGGAATTTCTTGCTACTTCCTAGTTCATTAACATGTGGTTCAACCACATCATGCACTTTGTACCTTTGCTACAACAAATGCTGAATGTCTAGAATCTTTTCTATTAGTGTAAGACCAGAGTGATACCATCTTCAATTTATTAAGTAAAGCCCGGAGACTTACAACAAGGTAAGCCATTCAAAAGCTCTTTATTTTTATTTCTGTCACTTAGTAACTAGATTATGACACACAATCTTCACCTGGCAACTGTATTTGCTGCCTTGTCGTGACATGTGTCATACCATGTTAATATCACACAAACCGAACTTAAAGGAAAATATACACAGAGAAACTGGACCTGTTGTGGAGGGCCGCTCCAATGGGCTGAAATCAGTATTGAATAATATTTTTTATCTCTTTATAAGCTTATTGGTGTGACCCTCCACACTTGTGTGGCCTCTTGGGAAAATAAATTGCCTACCTTTAATCTAGATTGTTAATTGAAAAAATGGTTTCTTCTTTCAAAAACTGGTTGAACAGCAAAATCTCTTTAAGACTTACTACTGGGCACTATTTTTGTTTATTAGCCAGTGAAAAACACAACAGAAGCAGTCCATCCTGATAGAGGATTTAACATGGCTAAATCTGAACTATCCAGGTGCACGACACACTTAAAGTTTGTAAAAGAAATAATGTAAATCAACCAAGGTGAGAATATTGGCTGGTTTCTGTAAAAATACATAGAAAATGTCTTCTTTAAGTTATCTGATATTTCTATTAGGCATTATTGCTGCTTAAAAGTGATTTATCTGCGGAGACAGCAGCAGCAGCAGCAGCGTAGCCGCTGACTCTGACTCTTTCTGTGATACATCCCCTGCACGCTTTGATGCAAAAGCTCAGCAAAAGTGAGATGGAGTATGTTGTTGTTTATTGTTCACAGAAGGTTCTGGAAGTTCACATCATTTAATTCAACTTCTACGAGCTGCTAAGACAGATCATTTGTTTCTCTACTTAACTGTCAGAATGATACGAGCGATCGTCTTCCTCTGCATTTTACCTTTAATTTGCCCCCGCCATCATTCACATCTTCTTTTCTTTAAATTATTGAAAGTGCAGCAGCTGTATGTGCGGTTGTGACAATTGTGACTTAAGCCATCAGACCTGCAGACATAATTTTGCCTGTTTGTGGGTAAACAAGTCACTTCACACTGAAGTTTTTCTGTTTTTTTTCTCTTTTTTTTAACCAAAGAGCAGCTGATGCTTCTGCTTTGTCATAAATGACACGTTACAAAGCATACAGGCCTAACCAATGTCCATGGTACCTTTCTGAAAAAGACTTTAGCGTATAATTCCTTCAGCTTGTTGTAGTCTATATCATGGGTGCTGGTTAGCAAACAGCAGTTTGTTTCAGATAGCTCGACTATATGTAGAGAGAAAATCAATTGTGTAGACTATGGCTCGGTTAGACAGTTCAAATGTTTAGAACTGTGGGAGGAAATTTAACACTTGTTCTGCTCATTTTAGTTTGAACAAGTTTTCTACAAAATGGACAAAGGGGGGCCCAGAGCGTAGACTTTCTGCACCAGCAAAAAGGGGTACTGTCCATGGTCCTGAATGAGGTCCTCCTGCTAAAGAAAAGCCTTCAGCAACACTGGCATTTTAAGTGTGAAAGAGCACATGCACTGTGTCTGTCAGGAATTATGTCTCTAAAGCCAAAAATGACCTGAATGGATCCAAAAATCTCCATAAGAATATCCACTTTAACACACAGACTGACAGTACAGTGTTGAGTACTGTCAGTACCAACGAAGGAGTAAAACCTGTGTTTGCTTTGTCGTTGTTTGTTTCAATATAAACAGCTTCTTAAGGCTACCATAAAGAAGAGACAAACCCATATTACGAGCAGAACTGATTCTCTTAATACGACTAACTTTTGCTACCTTCCTCTCTTACACTGTTTGTAAAAGTTAAGTTGCAGTCGTCCACTTTAAAAAGTTTCATTTTTGTGGCTCATGGTCATGTTATCAGTAAGCGTTTCATAGCACGCACATTTGATTCCAGAGTATTCAAACAGAGTGCAAACAAGTGCAAATCTTGTGGCAAAGGGTAGAAGGTTTGTAGTCAAGCCTCTTGTCTCTGTGCCTCAATCTCTTTATCCCCGGACTGAGCCACCCCTGGCCCAGGGCCCGCTCCCAGGCTGTGTGTGTGTGTGTATCTTTATCCTCCCAGCAGGGAGTAATCTGGGGGTAAAAGGCTCACTACTGTTTTTACATAAACAAAGACTTTGGGATGAAACAGAGAAAGTGCCATGGCCAAATCCCTGTGCCTGGCTGTGGTCCACTGCTCCATGCTGATTTCACCTTGTGGACACCAAGCTGGTCCTGGTAATTAAGCAGCACAGACAGGCACCGTGATTAAACTAAGTGACACTGAAGGCCGAGGCAGCCCCACCACACAAAGACGTCACTGTGGTGTTTTTTTATTCGATCAGACTCTCCTTCAAAGAGCAGATTACAGCTCACTAAGACTGACAGAAATGCGGTATATAACTGATATATTCATTCAGTGAGGGACGGTAGCTTGAGATTAAGCACACAGGTCAAGCATTAGAACCATCAATAAGCAATCAAAGCTCATATTGCTTTATGGAGGGGGGTCTTCATCTGGCAGACTGACTTACTGCATGACTCCCGTGTGAAATTGATGCTCTGCTATTAATATTTATTATTATATTAAAAAAAATGATCGCTCTTCCATCGCTGATACGCAGCACGAGATTAACATGAGAAATTGAAAAAGGTGAAGTCAGAACTTGGTGATTTGCCTTCACTTCGCTCCCACAGGGAGTCTGGCCTAAAAACACTATAATGTCCGCCAAGTCCCAAATGTTTTACTTTTGCAGTCAGTCAGCGTATTTATGTGATGCTGAACCAGATTGTGACTTCCATCTGGAGGCAGGAAAATAACTTCTGCTGAACTGAACTGTGTAAAATGAGACTAGCACGGTCAGATAAACGCGGTTTAAAACTTCATACCGTACAGATGGATCCAAATATCCTTGGATGCCGGCACCGGCGTGCACACAAATATATACAGTTATAACATAGCAACATGATGAGCATGGGATTAAGTTGGAGATTGTGAGATTTAATTCCAGAGGGTGAACAAAAATATACAACTGCTGCTGAATTACACCATTTATTTTTATAAGCATTCCCCGAATTCTAAAAGGCTCAAACAGTGTGGCTGTAAAGAGATGGACATGGTCCGCAACAACAGTAGGCTGTGGAGTTTAAATGACGCTCAGTCTTTCCTAAGGGGCCCAAAGTGTGCCAAGAAAATATCCCCCACACCATTACACCACCAGCAGCCTGAAGTGCTGACACAAGGCAGGATGGATCCATGCTTTCATTAAGAGAAATCAAGACTCATCAGACCAGGCAACATTTTTACTATTGTCCAGTTTTGGTAAACCTGCGTAAGTCATAGTCTCAGTTTCCTGTTCTTAGCAGACAGGAGGACACCCAGTGTGGTCTTCTGCTGCTGTTGGCCATCAGCTTCAAGGTTCAATGTGCTGTGTGTTCAGAGATGTTCCTCTGCATACCCTGTAACGAATTGTTATTTGATTTATTGTTACGTTCCTATCAGTCTGCCCATTCTCCTATGACCTCTCTCATCAACAAAGTATTTTGACCCAGAGAGCTGTCGCTCACTCTTTTCTCTTTTACAGACCATTCGCACTGGGCGGTGGGAGTGGCGTCTTTTAAATGTAATTTTTGCTGTACAATTTTGGTCCACTGAAGGGGCTGTTTTGTAACGCCTAGCAATGTCTTTTTTTCAACGTCTACTGAACGTCTAGTGTTGACATCCATAGGGCCTGCTCCCAGGCTGTGTATATAAATAGCTCGTAACCTCTGTTTACGGGCTATTTATTGTCCAAATATGGTCCTTATGGACATCTTCTCAATGTCAAACTAAGACTCATTTTAGATGTCATTTTTATACTGCTTTTTATATGCCTCCAGAGGGTGGAGGACATGTTTTCTATAGACTACAGCTTTGTTTACACCTTTGTGTGCGTGTCCAGTTGTCATCTGACAATCTGATTAAGTTATTGGAACGTGATCTGGAACAGTATGTCACCTTCTGAAATGGGATTAGATGATAACAGTTATGTGTGAAGGAATGCAGAGTGATCATCTCCAAGATGGCGTGGGCTCTAAAACATACTTCCCGTCTGTTCCTGGACACCCACACGTACTGAATAAATCAATAGGCTAACACATAATGAATCATGTTTGTTTATAAATGATCTGTATTCATGTGTATCATGTTGATAACAACAATGTTGATATTTGTAAATAAAAAAAGATGACATTTATTAATCATGGAAATTTCCTGCGCCTGTCACAGATGTCCACGTGACGTCCAAAAAATGTACCCGAGCCAAAGTTCAAATGTTGAACCTTATTATGACGTCCAGGTTCAATCATCGTATAGATGTCCAGAATTGGTCATGGACCTGACGGACCCAATATAGATATAATCTGCACGTCTATCCGACGTCCAGTGTTTAGTGGGTTCTCTGAAAACCTTTGATATGGTTGTGTAATAGATCAGTAAATCAGTGGGTAGTAGTTTCTGAATTACACTGGCCTGTCTGGCATCAACAACCCTGTCATGTTCAAAGTCGTTTTCTTCTTTCTTCATTTTTTTGATGCCCAGTTTGAACTTCAGCAGCTCATGCTGAACACGCCTACATGCTTTAACATATTGAGTTCCTGCCATGTGATTGGCTGGTTAGATATTCATGTTCTAACAGTTAAGGAAGTGCGTGTACTACTGTATTTTGCTAAATATACGTTTCCTGTCACTTTAGAAAACTTTTACTCTTCATGAATTCACGATGACAGCGTACGCTCACTACTACACTCAGTCTTATCTCCATGGGTATTAAAGCCATTTACTAAATGGCACATCTATTTCTAGGAAATGCACTAATTATTATACCCAAACACCGTAATTATTTAGTGAGATTCAGTGTGTGAACACTATCTCTTTTCCCTCAATATGTTTATAAAATTCCCATTTGGATATGGAAATTTTCTTCTGTAAGTTTGAAGTCTGAAAAAAAACAAACCTTATCCTTCACCTCTGTGTGCTCACCCACACACTAACTACAAGCACACACAAGCACAACACAGACACACACTGAGCTGTCTGTCAGTGAAATTATGCCAGCTAGCTCCCACTAAGGAAATGGTAGATGATTGACAAACATGGGTGGGAGCCATGGAAACCAGAGACAGATTATTGAACCACTAACAGCAATGGCAGACATGAATGACTGTTAGTGGGGTTATTGTGTGGTCTGCATACACTGTTGGAGCCATTGCACTTCTCAGTGTGCTTTCAAAGCCTGGGTTTCCCACTGTTTGCTCATGTCCGTGTGTGTGTCTGTGTGTGTGTGTGTGTGTGTGTGTGTGTGTGAGAGAGCATGTAGCTGTGAAATGTTTATTTGCAATACTTCCCGTCTGTTCCTGTAACAGTGTCAGCTATATCCCGCTGTATTTAGTGGCCGTTTATGTGAGAATCTACTAGCAGCCATCTGTCACCTGCTATCTATGCAAATAGGAGACCAGCAGCACCTTTTTCATTTTGCATTCAAAGCACTGTGTTTGCATTTGTCACTGATCAAATAAGTGTGACGTCATAACTGAACATCCCATAGGACTGGGGTCTGGAAAACAACACTGGCCTTCACTTACACAGCACACGTGCACTTACAAGCACTTCAGTAGGTTAAGGTAAATACGTTGCAGGTTCCTCTTACAGAAGGAAAAACTGCAATAGATATTTTATTAAGCAAGTCTTTGCATGTCGATGAGAGGGCGTGTGTGCATGTGTGTGTTTATAGAAGCGGGACTGCTTTAACCTGATCTAACTGCCAGTGCTGAAACAGAGGATGCAAATGATGTTAGGAAAACTCTGCAACACTGTAGATGTTTGCAATCGTTGCCGTTTGTAGTCTTTGCAGATGTTCGGTTTATTAGACACACCTAGTACAATGAACTGGATTCCACTACAGCAGTCCTCCGGTAAAGCTCTCTCTTCAGTCTCTCTGATGCTGAGAAAAGTTTTGTTCATACTGTGGTAATTTAGTGTCATCATGAAACTGCGGTCTGTGGTTAAGCTGTGACAGCATTATTATGAAAGACGTGAAGAGTAAAAACAGTTTTTATCAGTATCAGAAGATGGCATACATCTTCCAGAGACAATAAAAACTGGGGGAGGCTCTGTGTAGGTGCACATACTGAGGGCAGTATGTCCTATGGATGTTTCATAGTAAAATCTCTGAGATAAGCTTTAAAAAAACAAACAAACAAAGTGTCTTTATAACACTTTGTTTCCCCAAAACCAGGTTGTCAAAGCAGTTAAAATAAGCAAGGAGTTGAACTAGATTTGAATATTGATTAGCCTTTATGATGCATTTCAGCTGAAGATGTCCAGTTATTACCAAGTTATTCATTTAATAGGGGT
>VOQK01019579.1:55823-67626 GCA_015052645.1 Benitochromis conjunctus
ATTCATTTTTTGCCCCCCCCCCCCCGTGCCTCCACACAGGCTCTCCTTCTCCATGTTCCTCATTCCTGTCATCCACTGCCTCTAGTGGGGCTTCTGTTTCTGTACTGCCCAACCTGATGGACTTTGAAGATTGTATGTGTCTATAGTTGACTCTGTGTGTGTGTGAGAAGTGTTTCTCTTCTCTGTGGTTTCTAGGGAAACCACCATTAAAGTATTGGACTCTGTGTGTGTGTGTGTATGTGTGTGCGCACATGTGTGTATGTGTGTGTGTGTGCAGAGAAGAAATGCATTCACCCAAACTGATGGGCATCAATACCACTCTCATACAACATTACTTTAACACGCTGGTGGTCTTAAAGCTGTGCACCAGACATGGACCTTCATAACAAACAGTTTGTTTAAGTGTAAAATTCACCATACATGTGCATTTGCGAATATATATTATATTCAAAAGGGATCATTTAGATTTATGGGCATCGAAGTGCTGACCTGTAACTGCAAGGGGCCTGAAAGGGGCCTGCTTTCATGTAATTACACAGGTTTGTGTGAGAGATCAGTGATGAGCAGATGCAGATGGAAAAGGAATCACAAATGAGATATTTTATATTAAGTTAAGGAGTAACAATGAACATCTACTATGTCAATTTGCCCAGAAAACAGCTGGTAGTCAACACAAGCTCAGTTCTGACAAAAGCAGGATGTGTGTGTGATACTATGAGCTCAAGGAAATGTGATGGGCACTACAAACAGTGTCTCCTGTGACTCCACAACTCACAGTACATGCAAATGATTTTAGGTAGAGCTCGCAGAGCTGATCGTCATTGTTTTTTTTTAGCTGTAGACTACACAGTTTACAAAAAACAAGGCATAGAAGAATGTTTGAATTTGAAACCAAGAAGCCACAACTACAAAGAAAACATCTTAGCCAACTAAGGGGTTGAAACAATGGTTTATTACTGCTAATGATCCACAAATAATTTCATTCTTAATTTGTGGCCTTCAAAAGCTTAACAAACAAAAACAAACATAATTACAGTTCTGTGAAAAAGTCTCAAGTTCTACAGGCGTTGCCTCTTGGCTGCTTTTTCTCTCATTTTAAATACATTACCTGAAGATTTTAGTGTTTTTTGTTCCTTAAGCTACTTAACAATGACCCATGAATCATTCAAGCATAGGAAATGCACCAAAGTCGATGAATAAACCAGTGTTGTGTATACACAAAACGCACAACTTGGAATAGAACCAATCTGCAAAAAAAATGCAAAAAATAACAGTTTCACAGGCCTCAAGTCTGCAGGATTTTTGCTCCAGCAAAGTGATTCCCAATTAGCTCAAAACTTTACCAACTTTACCGACATCACTGTCAGTATGTACAGACGAGGTCAGGAGAGCGGTATAACAGCGAGTGTCTACAGCCATCTGTAAAATGCGATGGAGGCTCTGTCATGGGTTGGGGCTGCATCTCAGTCAGTGGTGACAAAACTGATGAAAATATTAAGACAGAAAAGTACACTCAGATTTTGATCCACCATAGAAAACTGTGTGGAAAGCATTGGATTGGTATTTTTTCATGTATGTTTGCATTTCATTAAATAGCTGCAACATTTCTCAAGCAAAATATAAAGAAATGGAGGGTGGCTCAAGACGTTTTCCCAATACACATAATTATAACTGATCAATGTGATAAAAATTGCACAATGAAATAACTGAAAACTATATATTGTCAAACTACAACTCTGTGAGTGCTTAGTGTATTTGGGTCATTACATGCTTGTTTTTTTAAACTGTCTCTTTAAATTTAACATGTTACACAGTGCATGTTCAGTCAGTAACTACAGAAATAAGGAAAGTCCCTGTTGTTCAGTTTCAGTGTGATGAAACTTATTCAGTCCGTAAACATTTAGTAAGCACGTTAGCAAGTGATTCATGGGGTGTCTCTGTGTATGTGCTGGGACGGCAGGGTGCATTTCATCATGTCATTAGCAGTCTAGCAAGCAGAAATGACTTTTTCTGCACCTTGGAGCATGTTTCACATCAATGCCCTTGGCGGTTCTTAAATCAATGAGTGATGCTGTAACTAGGGGACTCATCTGTGAAACAGACCCCTGGGAGAGAGCTTGAGTGAGAGAGCGACTGTCAAAGAAGAAAGACGAGAGGAAAAAAAAATCCACAGTTTAAATAAACAAAAGACAACAGAGGGGACAGGAGGACAGGCGGCGGGGAAGTGTAGGCCATCTTAGTGCATGTGCATGTAGTATGTGTGTGTGTCTGTGTATTAAAGAAAATAAAACACAAACACATCCAGAAGCACCGACCTTTCTAAGTGCCTTTTGGTACAGCACAATGCAAATGCAATCATGTCTAAATAATTGGTTACTTGATGAGGCAGGTGAATCTCTGCACCTCCATCTTTCTCTCCATCTCGCTGTGCCATGTATTCCTGCAAAGTGTGCGCCTCATACGGGGTGGGGGAGCAAAGTAATGGGCAGGAGGTGGAGCATGAAAAAGGTTAGGGAGAAAAATCACATCACCAGAGAGAGAAACGATGAGAGTGCGCCCAGCACCCAAGGCCAGATGTATTTACCTGGGTAATGATAGTCATCTGGACCGACAAGGTGTGTATATGGAGTGTATATATGTGTATGTGTGTGCATGTGCGTGTGTGTGTGGTGCTGTGTAGGCTAGGTTTCTCTTTGACTGCAGGGCTGAGGGGCTAGCTTGCCAATTTATTTGCTGGCGAAAACACAACAGTGTCTCTTGTTCGCCCTTTTCCTCTGTTTGTCCTCCCCTCATCTCATTTTTGTTAACGTTCTCTTTTTATTCCTCTCATCCCATCTTGCTTCTCCGGTATCCTCTCTCTCTCGCTCTCTCTCTCTCTACCACCATCATTTCTCTGCTTTGCTTCAAAAGTTGCCTTTATTAATTCATAAACAACACACTCCACACACGATTGGGTTCCATAGGCACCGGAGCATGATTCAATCCCCCTGCATGCACACATGCTCGTGCACTTTTTCCTTGTTTATGCACCCTATTACCTTGCCTTCCCTCACCCCTTTTCTCGCCGGCTTCCTCCGCCAGACAGTTCCCTACTTCAGCAGGCATAAAGCGAAGGCTACAGCCATTTGTGTTCTGTTATGTATAAATAGTTGGCACATTGACTCGCCTCTAGCACAAAGGGAGAGAAAGCAAGCTGATGTAAATACTGCGTTTTTGCCTCGGTTGTCCGCCGCTCTTCGCCACGGGTCGTGGATCTTTCTGTTTTGCTGATTTTCTGTATTTTTTTTTTTTTCTCACAAACATTTTTCATTTTGTGCATTTGTAGAAAAAAGAAATAGATGTCTGTCCGTGAGTGCGTGCACGTACACGCACATTTGAGTCATTTCTTCCGGGGCATGGGTGTGACACTTGACTGCTCTTATCGAGGGTTGCCAGATGTGAGCCCTGAGGTCAAAAAGGGGGTCCCAGTTATGCGTGTGCACGCACACACGTGCACGCGGATACATAAAAACATGTACATGCCCTTTCTCAAGCCTCCCTCCTCCCCACTGGAAAAGAGTAGGAAGGAAAAGGAATGGGTGCTTGGATATGGATTGCTGGGATTGAATTAAAAACATTAGCTTGAGGCTGTACGGCTGAATTCTGATGATGAGGCCACCGGGGGAAAATGGAGAAAATGGGCTTTCGCTGCCAGGGCCTTGAAAATCCCTTACTAATGGAATGAGAAAAGGCAGATAGCAAGAGCGAGGGAGGGGAAGAAAGGATATCACACAGATGAGTGTGCGTGAATGGTTACAAAGACAATGCATTCTGTTTGTGTGCGTGAGTGGGTGTTCATGTGAGAGCAAAATGGGCTGAAACAAATGGAGCAGAGCCAGAAGGCCTCCAATGAAACATCATTACAAGTAGCTCCAGAAATATTACGCCTTTGGCATAACTAGCAATGCTGGGGAGGGCAGAGCAGATTATTTCCAAGGAGCACATAAGTCACAGCATAGGCACTCGAGCGCTTACACTTGGACACAACATTCACACACGAGTTTGATGTCGTTCACTAGTCTCAGCTTCGGACATAAATCAGTCCAGCTCGGTTTAGATTGTTATGGTTTTAGTTTTGCCAAATATGTTTAAAAGATGTGTTTATTTTGTTCATGGCGGACGTTTTCATTCCTGGTGCCAACCACGCTTGAGTTAAATAAAAGATCATACAGAATAGAAAAAAAATGCTGAAGGCATGACGTAGCAAAGGGCAACTGGCTTCTCTTAATCGTTGTCTTTATCCCTATTATAAACCATTCTGGACTGCAGTCTGAGAAATATGGGCAGATGGTTAATTAGAAATAAAAAGCTCTGAGTGCACACTGAAGAAATGCCTGTTTCTTTTCCTCATTTTGCCTTTCTCCACCACCATCACGGTTAATTCTCTGGTAAATTCTCCAAGCGGTGGGCATTTCAGCCCCCTCATTTCTCTGTAAAATGAATAGAAGCATGTGACATGAGCTGCCATGGGCTTTAAATGTACAATCTGGCTGTTTTTATAATGGGAACAAATTAATAAGTGAATGTTATCTGTGGGTAGCAGTGCGGGGTGCCTTGCCAGGCCCTTTTGTTCCTGTACCACTTCTTTTCATGTAAAATGACAGAAGACACAAAACAGACAAAGCTCTTGGTCTGAACTGGATTTTGACACGGATATCGACGCATTTTTTGTGTGCATGCATGTGCAATGTGGCACGCATTAAAGTGCACACACCGAATGCGGCTACGCATGTGCATTGCTTTGTTAGCGCAGCGTTATTTAAATATGTTTGCTCACAGTGTTTAGGATGAGACTAGTTTCGGGTGTGATGGAGAACGCGCGACTTCCCAGAGGAAACACAAATTTTCTGAGGATAAACAGGCGGCCAGAGCAGGAACGAAAATAAGGTGAGGCTGAATGAAGCATAGGTGGCCAGCAGTGTCTCGCTCCTCTTTCTCTCTCAATATTGGTATTGCAAAGTCACAGAGATGGCAATCAGCAGGAGATGTGTCTCGAAGATGAAAGCAGGGAGAAGAGAAACAGAAGGAGAGCGAGAGAAAGGACAGCCTCTTAAGGCACCTCTATCAGTCTGTCGTTAGGAGGGTAATGAACCTAGCACCAGTGCTGCCAAGCAACCAATGACTCACTCACACACACACACACACACTCACCACATGCACAGACTATACAAGATAAACACACTAACAAAATGGAAATCTCTCAAGTACCTGAGACGTGGCCCTGCTACTCAGCCATTATCAGACAATCTTCCCAATTACACAATGTTTATGGAGAAAAGAAAGGATGCACACAGTGCATCATACGAGCAGGAGTAACAGATTGTTTCCATGTTTACTCAAATCCATCGTCCTCTTGTATTTTTCCCAGGCTGCTTGGCTTTTGCCATATGCTGTAGGTTTAACTCCACTTGATGTATTATTCAAAGATCCATTTATCTCAGACAGAAATATGCCTTAAAGGATAATTCCAATCATTTTCCTCCTGGGGCACACTTATCTACATTTTACCAACACGCCATCCAATGATTTTGTCAGTTACCACCCTAAAGAGTTGTTTTGAGCAGTTTGTGAAGTGTTTTGCAATTCACAGACTGTGTGTTTGTGTGACCATTTCCTTAAAGTTTAGTATTGTGCAAGATTTTTGCGTCACCCCTAATTGTTTTATATTTTTCTTTGAAATTGAGACATTGGCTTAATTTTTTAAACATGCAAAACCAATGGAAAAGCAATATATAAACGTACAACTCTTGTAGCTTGAAAGTCAATATTTGGTATGACCATCTTTATTCTTCAGCACAGGTTGGACTCTTTTAGACAGCTTTTTTGTCATTTCTTTAAGTACTCTTCAGGAATAGATCTCCAAAGGTCACTGTTGTACCTCTCTCCTGACATCCTCCATACGTATTGACAAATATATGAATACAAGTTTCATCACCTCATAAAACCTGCTGTCACTGATTTTCATTCCAGTTCTTGTAAAATTTGGCACACTTGTCTCACCATTCCCCTTCCTTCAGAATGGCATCTTGACAGCCACCCTTGCACTGAGACAATGGACAAGGCCTCAGCGAACAGTGGATGGATCAATTGAAGCATCTCTCAGGTCCTGTGTCAGGTCTTTGCTCGCTTTTTTCCATATTTCTTAAGGACATGACTTTCAGATACTGTTCATCTGCTGTAGACAGTTTTTAGTCCTGCCACTTCTTCTTTTGTCCTCTTTGGACACCATACTGAGATTATACCAAGTTTTCAGCTGATAGCGCTTTGGTAATCACTTTGCTGATGCAGAAATACTGTCTTATGCCTGCCAAACTGTGTTATCTTTGGTGTTCTTGTATGTTCAGCTAAAGAATAAAGTGGCTTAACAAACAAAAAATATTCATCTAAAAATGTTCAGGTACAAGGACTGGACTGGAAAAGCAGCTAATGTCAAGAGAAACACTATGATGTAAACTCACTGAAGTGCAAATAATGTGTCTGATCAATATTAAAAGCCAACCCAACTCAACAAGCTTAAACTCAAAATGCCAAATGCAATATAATGTATTCCTCCTGCTTAAGCCACTATTTAAGTTCAGCTGCCAGGAATGTATTTGTGCCTCGTGTCACAAAAATCTGAAAAATGAGTAACTCACACCCACGTGGATTGGCTGCCAGAGTTTGGACGTGTGATTCTGCCCGATGTGAGGCAAAAGAACTTTATCATCACAAAACTGAAGTAAATTCCTCTTGCTGCTGTCAGTGGTCACTAGCTGAAGCTTTAAATAATACAATCTGATCAGCTCAAATCCAGGACAGCTGTTTTTTCAGCTGAACAAACGCTCAAAGGAGTTCCCTCAGAAGGAGCTGAGAAGCTCTGCCTACGAATCTGAAACATTGCTTCTGTTAACGTAAAGTACACAGCACAAGACGAATGTTCACATATTCAACTGTTGTATGTGCATCCAAAGCAGTGATAAAACAAATGCTCATTTTAACTTTCTGAAACACGTAAAGTAAGGTTGCAGTGTAATTACTCAAACATCAATCATGTTACTCTATCCTTACTTGAACTCAGCCCTGCTAACTTCTAGCTCCGCCTGTGCAGATGCATGTTCTGCGTTTCTGCAACACTGAACCAATGTGTTTGTTTTTGGCTGCTGTGTTTACGTGTCAGCAATCGTCATCAACAAGCCACCCCCCCCCCGAGGACATGGGTTGAACTGTCAGACTCAGTCAGACATCACACACACATGTACACACACACGTACACACAGTTTTTGATGTGTGTCATCTTCTCTTAAGATATCAGGCAGACATATACATGGCTCAATACCTCCATAATCTTCCACCAGAGTGAACCTGGACTGGGCTCTCCATGAAAGCGAGCGTGAGAGTTAGAAGTCAATCGTCGTCAAAGCTGGCCCTCATAGAGTTCACAAGCAGCTCAAATCTGTGCCGGTTATGGCTGAGCCACAAAGCGCCCTACAGTAATAGTGACTGGGTTAGTAAGTGACTGACCTAGTCCTCTCCCCATCACCCTCACTATCACCGACTGTGGTCTGTCTTATTGTCACTATGTGAGATTGCCAACGCCACATTACCAACACTCTGATTTATATATTCCAGTGAGGTCTGGTACGCTGTCAGGCCTTTGTTGTTCCTTTTACTTAAACCACAAACAGTACTGGACGGTATCAAACCTTCATGTAGACAGGCTAATCAGAATGAGCCCTCATACAGTTATTAATGTAATTACCGACAGATCATCTGTTCCCATCCTTTGTAATGTCTTGGTCTCTTGTTTATTCCTGGCCGGTCCAGCTGAAATGGCTGTCATCTTAATTGACCAAAAAAAGGGGGATCCAATGCCACATGCACATTTAATCGTGTAATAGTGTGAATATTATTACATGCCTAATTTCCATTAACCAGCATTAATCCATTGAATGAAGTGGTGCTCACGGCCCGCTCACCCCTATTCAGGGACAAACTGCACGAGTCTCCAGGCTTGTTTCTGTGTCTCCACTGGTCGCACTCGCAAGGCAGCTCGGTGGCCAGACTGTGGTGTTGATTATAGGTGACAGGGACACTGCTGGCCAGAGGGACCTGGGAAAGTTAGCATGGCAATGGTGAAAGGTCATTACCACAGCACTGTCAGCATCATCACTGTGACACTGTAATGAAAGAGCCAAAGAGAACAACAAGGAGACTCCAACACATTCACGCGTCTCATTTTAGGAAAAGGTTCTTTGCTAAATAAAAGTAAGGATTGTTTAAAAATGAATAATGTTTTTCTCAGATTACTATAAAGCCAATAAAACACCGTTAAGTTAAAAAAAAAAAAAAATACAGCTTATTAAGTGGCACTAAAGCAATTGTTATCTAAACAAGTGCTCTGCTCTAAGTCCTCACATGATTGGCATCTTAAACACTACATGCTTTAGCTATATATTTAGGGTGAAACATTACATCATTATTAAAGAATTGAACAAGGCTTCTCAATATTATAATTCCAAATTACATTCAGGCTCATTTGAAAGTCATGCTGCTCCATCACTGGAGCAGTAATCTCTATAAACACACATATGAGAAGATTTCTGGCGGTAAAAGCTTTCTGTTTGACGCTGGTACTCCGATTCATGGTGACTAATAACGTTTGAGCAGGCTTTAGTTACATGCATGTAAACAGTACATGCGAGGAAATGAAAGCAGGAACGCATTTGCAAAATACAATCTAAAATCCTTTGGCTAACGTCTGACAACAATGAAGCTTTCTTATTAAAATGTGTCTATAATTTAAACAATGACCAGGACATGGATCAGGAAATGTTGATACTCGAGGTCTACAAAAGAGTAATCAGCCAGTGGGTTATATATATATATATATATATATATATATATATATATATTAGTTTTCCTTTTTAAAAAATCTGCAAAAATGTCAACAATTCTGTGTTTTTCTGTGAATATGGGGTTCTGTGTGTACATTAATGAGGAAAAAAATGAATTTAAATGATTTTAGCACATGGCTGCAATATAACAAAGAGTGGAAAATTTAAGGGGGTTTGAATACTTTCCATACCCACTGTATATACAGTTGGTTCATCTCTTAAGTACTATATTTTTAACAATAAATAGCCGTAGACTTGCATGTTATTACAGTTATTTTCAATTTGATCTTCTGTTCCCCATTACTATCCATGAAATCCATAGAATATTTTGGTTAGAGCTATTTTTTAATTTTACTTTCAGACATTTTTTTCAGGCTCAATTCTCTGCGTGTGATTCTTTTGCTAAACACTTCAATCCCTTGGACTGCACGGCCTCTTTGTCTCTCCATTCGGCGCTCTCCTTTTTATAACTTCTCGAGTACAAGTGGGAGCAGAGGGTAGGAGGAGGGAGTGATTGGAATTCATTATGGTCAAATGATTGCAAACTCTAGAAGCTGAGAGGCTTTTCTAATCACAGCTGAATGGGCTGGAGAGTTAATGTGGGCAGGCTGTGGAGAGTGGAGAGGAGAGGAGGAGCGAGAACTCCATCGTCGGTGTAGCGCTTTCAAGGGCTCTTCGCGCGGCTCTAATGGTGGAATTGTTCTGACACTGAATGGATGTTTGAGATGTTGTGTTTCATGGCCGTGACTCACTCTAAAAAATGTAGTTAGGTTCATTTCTGTGCAGAGGTTTTTATAGAAATGTTTTCACAGGAAAGAAAATAGACATTTTTCCTCATGACAGCAGGTCTTTCCCCAGTCGGGTATTGATGCGTGCCCATAAAGGTCCTTTAAACCTGAAGCCTTTTGGTTGGCTGCTGAATCAAAAAATAGCAACAGCAAACCAGGTGAGATGCAGAGCTCCAGTTTACATCTATGCATCAACACCTCAGTCAGAAACAGAAACTCAGATTTGACCCGACTTTCTTCTGGCGATTGTTCAACTACAGTCAGTGTATATGCAAGCATACTATTACCCATAACAGTGTGCTGCAGTTCAGCTTTTCAGAGAGGATCATCTGTTTTCGGAAATAATGCCTGATCTGTGTGACTTGTATGAAATTGCTCTTTCTCTACAGCAGTGTGATTTCATTTGTTGCTATAAGAAGAAGTACAAGGTCGCACAGGTTTCTGTTGAATTCATTTAACTCTACCCCTTGAAAGTGTATGATGAGTTAACCTTGAAGCTCTTTTCAGCACTGAGTGGTTTCTGTCATATTTCTGCCTGGCTTATAAAAAAAATGACTGGGTTTGCAACAGAAGTTAGTGAGGATGGTCTCTGCCTACGCAGCTACCCCTGGAAAAACCCAGAAACTATTCTAATGGTCATCAAACCAGATCTTTATTGATGGATACTGAGGTGCCCAAACTCATCATTAAGACACCATCAAATGTTGTCTTTACGGGGGAAATACTTAAAAAATTTAAATATATATAAAATGTTAGAATAGTATTATCGCATTATCACGTTGCACTCAATTTTGTCTCCATCAACGAGGCAGTGCAACATCACACTAATTTCTGAAACTTCTGAATGTTCAGATGATCTGCCAGTGTGCTAGTGCTAAACCAATACACAGGATGGCTGCCGTCTCAAAAACATTTGGCACAGCTGAAATCGCTGTGCCCACTTCCTAATATCTAGGCGTAGAGCACTACTGCTTTTCAAATCCTGTTTGGGTCTCTGCGCTCCTCCTCTACCCGTCTGGGCATGTTGGCACCAACTACAAAGGAGCTGAAAAGTTGGCACGTAGTGGGCATCCGAGGGCCGGGGATCAGAGGAGAGGAGATCACTCATCCTGCCATCAACTTGGCGGAGGCTTTTGGGACAGACTCACTACAGATTAGCCTGCAGTGCTAACCTGTGCGACTGCAGACCATTGGCGAAGCACATCAATGGCTAAGAGACTCCCCGCAGACTTTAAAGACATATGTGCACATGGCAGATCAAATTAAAATGCTGACACTGAGGTGGTTTCATCTTTTGGCACTATCTTCCAAAGAGCCACCTGGCCAGTGCAGCGTGCCTGTGCTCATCACAGTCCTCATTGCAGATAACTGCTGGTGTTAGCCTGGAAATTCCTAGCTCTTGAATCCAAAGCCATATGTCTCTGTTAGCCTGCGCATAATATTGAATATATTATTGCCACTTGCTGCTGTGCCTCTGTTTTTCAGATTCATCAAGATCCAGTCCTGTGTGGCCCTATAAGACTGAGTAATTTGTCTCAGAAACAGAAGATAGGCTATCAAGCAAAACAACATATGCAGGATAGTTAGCACCCCTTTTTTTCCCAACCAAAAACCATATGCATAACGCTAATCTAGCAGGGTTTAAAACAAAATCAAATGGCTTCAAGCTGTGAAGCTTGAAGAATGACTGTGTGAGCCCATAAAGAGAAACAACTGGATGGGGGTGACAATTATCATTAAATATGTTGTTAGTTTGTGCTGGAAAGATGGAGTTGTGATGGACCATTTTAAAAGTGTCTAATAGAGTCGACAAGAGGTCATGAAGTCCTGGAGGTTTTCCCAGAATGCCTCAGCACGCGTAGACAGACATCTGCAGTGACACAACAGTGGCCTGAGATCATGTGTCTGACTTCATTACGCATTATGCTTCCGACACGTTGGCAGTGTAGGGGCTCAGCGTCTGCACAGTGACATGCGTGTGCCCGCACAGACGCACATCCTACTTTTAACAACAACACAAAATGACCCTGGACTATCTGCAATATCAGGGCTCACGGATAGGTTGGTGCTTGTTGGATGCTAAATTAATAACACAAATGTTAC
>VOQK01019579.1:69047-82994 GCA_015052645.1 Benitochromis conjunctus
CCGATGACACACGATGACAGCAAAGAGATAGAGTGTCCACTGTGTCCGACTCCAGCCTCTCAGACTCATGCACACACTTACAAGCTTCATACATGTCCATATTCACACACACACACACACACACACGCACACACACACACACACACATTTTCTGACACCTCCTGACAGTATATGTCAAAGATCATGAAAGGCTGTACTCGTAAGATGAGACTGAGACAAAGCCGATGTACACAAATGCACACACGGTTTACACAGACACGGCGCATCGTACAAAACCTCGCTCAGACACACACTTTTACTCGCGTTGCAGTGTGGGCACACCACTGTGCTCACACGGTTTTAAACTAATGGTGGGAATTGCAAAGGAGCCCACTACCCTATCATGATACGTTACCCACAATAATGACGTATCATGATACAATTATACAGACACTGCCAGGCAATTCTGTACAGCGGAGAGACACAAAAAAAAGAAAAAATGCACAAATAATGTATCTATTCACTCCACATTGCGTCAGTGTGTGTGTGTGCTATCAACTCAGTTCAGTTTTTAGCTCTTTGATTACCTTCCACTGTCCACTGTTTTCTTCCTCTTCTTCCTGCAAGTTGACGAAGAAGAGACCATCAGCACCTTTTGAGGAGTCATTAGGCACTGATGAGTCTTCAGTGAGGAGGAATCTGTTTAGTGTGCTCATGTTTTCAGAAAAATATCAATATTTTTTGCCAGTGTTTCGATAAATGCATTGCGAGAAGAAGGAATCCACTATATTGCCATATCAATACTTTGTCCTATCCTTAGTTCTTACATATTAAAGACATAAACAAAAATCTTGGGTTTACATCTTGACTGCGCTGAGTGCTTTAAGGAAATCTGTATTCATTATGGAACGGTCTTCAAATGACTCAATCTTCAGATTAATGAGATGTAAATGAGACGGGTGCCGTAAACATAGTAGCATTACTGAAGCCAATCAACACTTTTCAGTCCTTCTCTGCTATATTCCTAACTTTATGTCATGGATCGTTCCTACAGCCACAGCAGCTACACGGTGCCAGCTGCAGGTGTTATAATAGTGCTTTGCAAAGACTTCATAGTCTTATTTATTCTCCCGCATTAAAGGCCATGTAATGATTCGCTTGCACCCTGGAACTTCTGCCATGTTCTGCGTTAAGTGGTTTAGGGTTAAGATACGAGTGTTTGAACAGCAGCAATCAATGCGACCGGTGAACACATGCTCGACACACCACGTGAAGACTGAAGCAGCGCATAAGAAGACGTACTTGAAGGATGGATGTCATATGGTTTAAGATTGGATTGACAATTTTACTCGTCAGATGTATCCTTTTATTGCAAATGCAAAAATGAATGACTGTGCCGTTTTCAGACAAATCTTTTACAGTCCAAGACAGTTTCATGCAGTAGTGTTTAGTATATAGAGCAACTCACATAAAAATGTAGGTGCGGTGCTGCTTCAGCTCTGACTCTAACCTTTCACTTGCCATCTATGCAGTATTTTAACATGCTTATGCGAGCTTGACAGCCTATATCCGTGTCCACCCTACTCGCTCAGAGTGGAGAACCAAGCACAGTGTCAGGTGGCAAGCTGAATTAAGGCGATGTCAACACATTCACCGCGGCACGGATGAATTTCAGCAACTCACTGACCGTTTTGTCACTGTCATCTAAAGGCATGCATGTACTCTGTGCATTAAGAAGCCGCGTGTTGTGATGCACAAACTGCAATCAACTTTACCCAACGCAAATGTGAATATTTTCATTTCTATAAATACACAGTATGTTTGATTTTCTGCATCGCCACGTATTATGCTCACCTGTGCTTTTTTTAACAACAAAGTCAAAGATCATGTAACATTTTATTTTCAGCAATTCAAACTGTTTCACACCCAAACTTTAAAAGCTTTAATCAGTCAACAAACATTTTTGGCTGTAGTTTACACCAAATGTGTGTTTGAATGTATAACTGTAAGCATCTATGTTTATATTTACTGTATATTCAGATGCGTACTCTTCTTTAATGTATGTTTTGGCCAAACTGTGACGATATTTAAGATCTTCTTCTTCCTACAACCTACTGTATGTATAAAACGTAAAAGGAAATGTAATGCAATGTGATCGTCTTGCCTTTTTTTTTAGCCTGAAATCAAATACACTGTTTTAGAAATAAGAATTTGCATATGCAAAGCAAGAATTTGTTTTCCTAAAGTAAATTCTTTGTCAGTAATTCCCAAAGTTTTGTGTCAAATAGGAAACAAACAGGAAACAAGACCAATAAGCACCCGAGCGCTATGTTTATCAATGCATGGAGGTTCCATGGATGTAGCCCAGCATGAATCACTGGTTTTTATCCTATAAAGTCTTATATGTGGAGTAGAAATAAAATGAAAGCAGTTGGACGTTACAATAAAGTATAAAAAAATTGAGCAAAATATGCTAAATGATAATTTTGTAAAGTCTTTACATAACAGTATGTTTAAAATTCAAATGCATGTCTGTTATCTTAAACAAAGATGAAAACAATGGAGCTGCATCCTTTCTGTTCAAGCTGCAGCGCTATTATTAGGAAATATACGGTGAAGTACACACATGACTAATATAACCAGCACAGGTTTCAACAGAACTTGTGAGGTCAGTGACGGTTTTGAAGCTTGACACATGACCAACTTTAACTGGGCTCGGAGTAGGAGTTTGGATATGTGAACAATGCCAAGTTGAGTCCTGAGCCAAAAGCTCCTTTCCTCAAGCCTCAGCTTCCTGACAAGCTTATTCCACTTGTCAGACAGACCTGAATTATATTTTGTATTACAGACGCCTTCAAAGGAGAACTCTACCATTTGGGCCAAAAATATCTCTGTCAAAGGAGATGATTGAAAATGTCAGGATGACGCCTCGTGACAGTGACAGTAGCTATGGGGTTTTTCTTTAGCATTGAGAGGAACAAAGCTAGCTCTTTGTGGAAAAATAAAAGTTTGTGTCTGTTATGTGTGTTTGTCTGTGGGTGGTATCTGCATGTACTGTGTTGTTTGCTCACTGCTCATATGTCATACTGCTGTATTTTTATGTTAGCCATGCGTATGTGAATTATATTTTTATCCGCATCTCTACTGCACTTCAAGAGTACATTTTCTATTAACCCTTTCTTTGAGCAATATTACTTTACAATATTACTAGAGCTGATGTAGTCAAATTAAAAAAAAAACAAAACAGAGTATCATGACCATTGGTTCAGTAATATTAACCCTTTTTACACACAGTGGTCACTACAGTGGACAGCTATTCAAAGGCTGTTTTCTTGTATTTGTGTCAGTGTTGATGGTATACTTGCACATAAACCACTACATTGGACACTGATGTGTCACTCCATACCAAATTCATAAGTCAGAACATATGTTGTCCACCTAAGTGGACATGTAATAAACTATTTGAAAAGTACATGTTTTAAAAAATGAAGTTCAGAAATCTTTGTTTTATGCCTAAAGATGAATAAAAATACTTAACAAAAACTCCTGATTGAAGTTGTCATAATTCATGCATGAAAGGGTTAAATCTGAGCATGAGCCCTATAAATCCACACCTACTGTGAGTCCAGCTGAGAGGTTCAGGCGTTACGTCACACCCCCAGCCAGAATCGATCATCTCCTTCCCATCCATCATCCGGCTGCAGCTTGAAGGAAGGAGTGCGACACTCGGAGCTGCCGCGAACGCAAACGGCCTCACCTCCTAAACAAACTTCTCACCAGGAGAGGTTTTAATTAACAAGCGAGACACCAAGGAGCAAACAAGTCAAGTGGGGAGAAATGTAAACACATTTGATAAACTCTGGTTGTTTGCGTCGGCATCCCTGGCTTCCTTTTACACACAAGCCAGAGACACATGTCCTCCACCGGCCCACTGTCCCTTCCCTGTGCATCCACAGCACTTTGCAGCTTGTTAGTGGGGCAAGATGTTTGGTGCAGTGTCCCAAAGGCAGCGGCGTGAAGGTGACATCTATCACTTAGAGCCCTGGCATGCTATAAATACCAACCGGCAGGCTCCCTGTGGTTCCGCCTTGTGACAGCTATAGCTTGGAGTGGGAGGGAAACAGCTGATGGCGGGGGGGTAATGGAAGGTGGGGAAGAGAGTTGGAAGGGAGGATTTACAGCTGAAAGGGAGGGGCTGGTGGGGGGTTATGCCTCCAGTGCATGCTGTCACTACCAGGGGTATCTTAATTATATCCTTCAGACACAAATCTAAAAAGCAGTTGGTTCGTCATGACAAATCACATACACAAACCGCTTAAGGAGGCTGTTTTCGTTTCCGTGCATACCTGCATACCTAAATACCAGTGAGGGATGTTCTGTGCTAAAGACTTTGCATTCAAATCACAACAAAGCCTTTTACGGAGACGCAAACTGAATACTAACAAAACCCAGGTATGCGTTTCAGGGTTAAAGGACTTAACATTAAAGCAGAAGGAATGAGGCGATGATATGGATCCACGTTTTTTGGTTATTATGGGCACACACTACACAAACACAAGGCTCATGAACTCTCTGCAACACCCTTAATCTGTTTAAATGTTGGGCTATAGAGATTTAAATTGTGTGATTTCAGTAGATTATTTCTCTTTGCTTGTCATAATCCATTCGCTATAATACCTTGGCTTTATAACAGCGTCTGACAGATGCTGAACAAAAGTGTTTTTCTCATTCAACCACTGAGAAATGTGTTACTCTGTGCCACCTTCTGTCTATTCAGCTCTGTTTGTACGCTTCTTTATCTCAAGGGCTTGGCCATTCAACAAAAGATTATTGTCATCTTTTCAACCGGCGAACCAGCAGAGAAAGGCGTTTCCCAACCTGACAAACCAAAAGTAGCATACGCATAAACCTGTCTATAAGAAAATGTGCTTAACAGTGTCTCGTAGCTATGACTAACAATCTACCCATTCTTCTCTACTGTTTTCCTTCTGCCTCCTGTAAACATTATATTCACCTGTCATCACACGAAAAGCCACAAAAACCACAGCAGCTGGAAATCAGCCACAGGTATTTTCCACAGAGCAACACGTGACGCTCGTATTTACCTTCTGAGTTATTGAATTCTTTAACGATGACTCTGTAAGCCGTAACTTTTTTCCCCCTTATCGCACTGTCACACTGTTTGGTAACATAGCAGCGGGAAACTGTAAAAACAAAATAAAGCCATCAAAACATTTAATGATTAGATGACATTTAAACTTCCTGTTAGGTAAAATGCCCTGACTTTCTCATGAAAAACTGATAATGGCCATTTGCCAAATATAAATATTATTTAGCTTTATTATGTCTCCTAAAACAACGTTTTGAGAATAATCATCAGGCTGTTACAGACTGTAAAATGCCTTGAGTTAAACTGATTTCTGATGTTTGACCATATAAATATTATTGACCTGAAACAGCAGTGTGAGCTTCTTCTTTTTTTTGAAGACTGAATGATTGGTTGGTTAAAGGGGGCCTACTATGCTCAAATCCAACAACATTTTTTTTTGTATTCTTTTTTTTTTATTCTTGACCATTACTAAAGTGGCATTGTAGGATTTACAGTTCAGTATTATTACTACCTCGCCTTTGTGCAGCACTTAAATTCATCCCCAGTCTGGAAAAATCTGAAGTTTCTTCCCTTTAACACTGATTGGCTGCCCTTGATAAATACAATGTTTGAACAGCAGGTGGGCGGGCCTTCTGCGCTTGCAATTTGAAATGTTTAATATGAGCTTCCACAATTGTCAGAGTACATACACTCGCTTGTTACGGCTACTCATGTTAGGAATTCAGTCCATTTAGGCATGTAGACATGGTCAGGATGACCAAACTGAAGTTAAAAATTGAGAATCAGAATGTGCAAAAAAGGTGATTTTAAGTATGCTTAATTCCAAAAGTATGCTTTTGGAATTATAAAGAATTCCAAAAAATGAATGGTAGCTTCTCAGGCAGAAATGCCTTGCTGATACCAGAGGTCAGAAGAGAATGGCCAGTCTGCTTTGAGATGACAGAAAAGCAAAAGTAACTCAAATATCCACTCGTTCCAACCAAAGTATTCTTGAAGCAGATGCGCTGAATCACCAGAGGACTACACCAGGCGTCACGCCCGTCTGGGAACTGATGCTACATTTTACATGGGCTCACCAAAATTGGACAAAAGAAGAATGGAAACACACTACAAGGTCTGTTGAGTCTCCGTTTCTGTTACGATATTCAGATGCTAAGGTCAGGTAGGATCGTAGGATCTCTGACGAATGTTTCTAACACTTTGCTGAATTTGAAGCGTGTGTCCAAACGAATACCAGCAAGATAAACCTAGTAAAGTGTTTGGTGATTATGACAGAAAGAAAGGAAACGCTTAGTAGGGATAGATAACTCTTTACACCTCGAAAGCTAACCACGAGCAGCTCTTGAAGCTCTTTTCTGCACTGAGCGGTTTCTGTCATATTTCAGGCTGGCTTATAGCACAAAATTCCTGCATTTGTATGAGACCTTAGTGAGGGTGATCTCTGCCTATGCAGCAACCTCTGGAAAAACAGAAACTGTTCTAACCATCAGACCATCTTTATTGATATCTACTGAGGTGTCAAAACTTGTCATTAAGTGTACGGGAGAATGTCGTCATAGGGGAAGAAGTTAAAATAAGAATTGGACTACAGATATGGGAAGATTTCATTGCTCCAGTTGATGTTGCCTAATAGAGTTAAGCATAAAAAAAATCTGTAAACTCTTGTCTGTATGCCTCAAATGAAAGAAACAGACTAATAAAATACAATTAATTTACTTAATGTTTACGTTAACAGAAGTCTAAAAGCCATGGGGTTAGCCGAGATGCTTTTTAACATATAAATAGAGACTCGTTAATTTCTTCACAAATATTACTAATAGCAAGACATTAAGGGCTTTGCTTTTGCTATGATAACAGTTTACAAACTGACATGTTTTAAAGTTCATTAGCTGAGGCTGGCTGAGTGTAGGTTACAGTGCACCACATCAAAAAAGCCAAAACCTTTTTCACAGATGCCTCCAGAATGCCTCTACAGTGCCAACACAGCTTTCCTGAATAAAACTAGCTTTAAATGCAGCGCTTACGAACAATTTTAATGAATTGCTATGTTAGTAAATGACATGAACAGCCTGTGCTGACAATTGCTGCGTGGTGAACAGTAGATAAACCTCAATCCTCATTCAAAATGGTTCAGTTTTGGCATAAGTCAAACTCTGTTCCAGTTATTACAAAGTGTGATTTTTGAATTTTGCCATCTATGTATCCATTAAAACCCAGAAATAGGGACTCCAGAATTGGGACAACTTAAGAAAAAGTGAACTGGACTTGGACAAAGCAGGGATGTGTCTGTAGTATTTTTCAGTGTCCCATTACGTTTCTTCTCAATTCATCTTTCTTCAAATTTGTTTAGACATTTTATAACCAAGTTACTGGAATAAAGAACAGTTTGTTCCTTAAAGTTTTTGTTGAGTTTCACCAACCATTAGTTCAAAGAAGAGAAAAAGAGGAAATGCCAATTCTAACAAGCCTCTAGAAAAAAGTCCATGTTTATATTCCACTGTGCATAACCCAACTGTGTTTTGTGGTCGGGTTTTGAATAACAGCGGTCTGGCTCACAATTTTGAGGACATAAACCCCATGCCTCCACTGTTTTGGCTGAACTTAACGTAAACACATGCAGTAAAATCCATTTCATTGGCAGGCCAGCCCTTACTGTGGTTACCAAACCTGTTTATGGTATTGTCCTATAAATGCTGGAAAAGTCACAGCATTCTCCCACAGGCTACAGTCCAAAGTATTCCCAAAATTTACAATCTACAATTTATAAAGTGACCGGCGACTAATGGGAGATTTTACTCCTCTGCTGTGTCAAATCTGTTTGTCTGACTGCTTGTCAGCAAGATTATACAAACGCTACAAAGCTGAATTTCACAAAGCTTGATGGAGAGATAGAGTTTGTGCAAAGTAAGAACTCATTTCAGTTTGACACCAATCCAGATTACTTTCTTTCAAATTGTGAGAAGGGGCACTGACCTTGGCAGAAAAGCACTCTCCAAATGTACTTCTAGTTACATTTTGGCGTTGTTACTTGGCCAATCCCTTCCGCTCGCTTAGTTGTATCCATGGGCCAGTAGAGGGGAAAGAACTGGCAGAAAAGCTGCAAAGAAATAAGTCCAAAAACAGGGTTTTTGAGACATAACTTTATGTGCATGATCTTTATCTTTAAGTGTAGTGGGTTATTCTGGCATAAATGACTTTTAAATTGGCTGAAATGAAAACACCAGACTGCATTTGGCAAACGGATGTGGACAAGCCAGCACTTCCAAAATTCAGAAGTCTGAAGTCATAAGAATATATTTGAAAAAAAAAAAAGAAGTTGTAATGTACATTTGACATTGTTGACTGAATATAATTAAATATTTAGATCTTTTCGGCTTATAATAAAAGGAAGAATAACAGAAGGCTTGTTTTTTGTGGTGCTACTACAACAGTGTTATTATTTTAGGATATCTCATCAAAAACATAAGTGTCCTCATATACTGGGCCTGACAGGTTAATGCATCCCAGATACAGTCAAAAACTCATAGCAACATGAGTGTGGCACAGGGTTCTGCTTATGTGTCCTATGTGATGAAAAGCGAAACAAACTGATACTTACTGTATCTGTGCATGCAACATGTGAACTGTAGTCACTGCATTGGTCAGCACTTACAACCAGCAGCAGTTATTTTTTCCAATTAAATGGATCACGTGCCAAGAACAAAGCTGTAGCTTTTTCTAACTTTACTGTCATGAACATGCTAACTGAGGCCTGTAGAGGTTGAAAAACAAACTCCAAGAGAGACAAGAGGAGACCAGCAAACTGCCAAATCTTTGGCTTTTTGAGGTGCTAACACTTGCTGATGGTTAATTAATAAAGTGCATTAGATTAGCAGCACCCGGCTGCTACCAACCCTCTTAATTCCCGTGGAAGCAGTGAGGGTGTATAGTCCTGGGAAAAGCAACTTTTGGAGTGCAACCAGATATACATACAGCTTAGTAGGACAGGGCACTCATACCATAAGCTGAAATAGTCACGGTCCCTTTAAAAAAATGAAATTAGCCAGGCCATCCAAAATGTCTCACAACATAAATACATTTATTCTTCATCCTCAATTGTAATTGAAGAGAGATTTTCATATCTGTTTGATTGGCTTAACAAAACAGCCAAGCCAACTCATCCTCCTTAATCTCTGTTCTGGGTCCTGTTCAATAATTCATCTGCAGTGGAGAGCTCAGGATGTCACCTCCACTGCTACAGGCCTCTTGGCCAGGCTACAGTCTGGTTGGGAGGGCTGCCTTCTGCCATTAGAATGGCTCTGATCAGATTAACAGTTGGCCTTTTGCCAACAGAGAGGAATTAGTGGGGGGAGAGCTGTGCCTGGCATGGCTTGGATATAGCACAGCACATTTAGCAGGCTGGAGTTACCACTACACTTAGCACACTGCCATCATGGTGACACAAGTGGTGTGATATCCCTGCCAAGAAAGGGAATCAGTGTAGGTTAATCACAGCAGCAGTGCTGTTTATTTGGTTTCATTACATTAGCAGTCACCACTGCTGTAACTTTATTCATTACTGTATATCATTTGGTATGCTTTCTATCATACGGTAATGTTTTGTGATGCCTCTGAAATAGCAGTGCTCGTGCATGCTGACATACAAAAACCTAGTAATGGAAAGAGGCGGCTATCAAAGGTTTCTCAAAAGGAATTCAATATTAAAAGCAAAATGTCAAAGAGAATAAAAACTGCCTAAAGATACAAGAGGTACAAAACCGTTGTAAAGGACAGAAGGTATAAAAAGAAGAAGGTGAGGAGTGACAGACAGTGTTACAAAAGGATGAAGTGGAGAGAAGGAATAAAGAGTGTGTGTGTGTGTGTGTGGATTGATGGTCGCCCTCCCACAGCTCTACCTGTGGTGAAACAGATTGGACCCGCCGCAGAGCTTTCTGATTGCTGTGTCGACCAAGCATCAGCTGACAGATGGCTGCCTCCGAGCACAGGGCACCAGGCCGTCCACGGCTTGCACTGATTCGAAGTCCACGCGCACACAACACTCCTGACACCCACATGCACAAACTGGTGGCCTATGAAAATGGAAAGGGGGAATGGAGAACACGGCTGTTTTGATCTTGAAGATATTGGGCATTTTGACTGTTGCCATTCTTGTAAACAAGGATTGACCAACTCCAGAATAAACACAGACAAGCCAGGTCATACATTGTTCACAATCAGAGAAGGGAGAGAAGGAATGAGTGTCATTGTTTTGTCCTTTAGAGTTTCTCTTTTTCTGCAATTAAAATCTAAGCATTAAGCACTGAGCAATATAGTCAGAGACTGGATAAATAACCACAGATCCATCTTAAAGTGCATGAAACGTAGAAGAAAACATTCATACAGCTGCCAAAAACAGCCTTTCCAAGTTACTCCCTGTCCTGTTAGTGTGTGTCAGTGTGTGTAAAGGACACCTGCTTTTAATTAGGTACAGTAAACCCACAGTGAAAGAAATATCAGACTACTAAAGCATTTACAACTGTGCCTCCACTTCTGTTCTGGCGACTGAGAAATCTAATCTAAAAAACTAAAAAGTTTCCAGTACCAAAATTATTTTCTCTTGGTGGACACTAGCATGGCTCCAACACGGCTGGTTAAAAGCTAGCATTATTCCAGCTAATGTTAGGCTTCAATGTCCTACAAATCACACTTTCTCTCTGATAAACATTTTGGTTAAATTCTCACATCGTATGAGAGTTTACACGCTAATAGTATGACTCTAGTGATGTTAGCGTCACGTCAAAGAGGGTTTTACTAATGCCAGCTAACAACAGCTAACAATGGGAAAAACAGCAGCTTTTCTAAAGGAAATGTTCAGCCTATCCTCTACAACTCACCTCAATATCACTATCATCGGAATAAAGTGAGCTTTACTGACGCTCAGTGGTATTAGACACTTTTCAAAAAGTTTTACAGCCTCCTTCATATTACAAAGTCGTGGCTGCCTCTTACCTGAGGAAAACCGTGAACTGACAGTCTACTGAGAAAGCAGACTGGTTTCCTTTTGCTATCTAGCTACAGGTGGCTAGCTGATGATATTATTCGAATATGTTGAAATATCATGTACAAAAACATTTTTTTTTATACAAACAGCAGTAGGAACATGTCCCTTATGGGGTCTCCTCTCATGTTTTTGACAGCAAACTGCAATCTACTGACATCTAGTGGTGAGATTTTGCACACTGTCCCTTTAAATAGAGAGGACGGTCATTTCTAATTCAGGATGTGAAACAAAGATTATAGAAATTCTTGATCAATTTCAGCCACACTTTCATCAACACTATAGTAATAAGCTTAGCCTCAGATTAAAACTACTTCAGCTTCTTTTTGAATCACTATCAGTGTTGCACAGTGATGTGAACATTACCAATTAACTGGAATATTTGTACTGCATCTGCAAGTGACATGAAAACCAGCCTCAAGCCCCCCTTTTAAATGATCTTGCCTACATTTTTCAAGCCAGTCATACTTGTGTTAAAAACACCCTCATACAATCCAGTCAGCAAAGTCATACAAGTGTGAAATAGACAATAATATAGCATATCACAGCAGCCATTTCCCTACACAATTCACTTTCTTTCCGCACCATTTACTCTCTCTCCTTCTCACATACACACGGGCATTGGATCTCTGAGGCAAATGGGTTGCGTGTGTCTCGCACCTCCTGTTGCCATAAATATCTTGTTATGAAAGGCAGGTAATGAAAAGCGCTGCCTTGGTAATCCGTGACGGAAGGCAGTTTCATGCTAGTTCAGCTTCCATCACCCCCCTTGCTCCCTCCACCGGCCCAATGACAGAAGTCCTTGTCTTTGGTACACTTGTCCTCTCTCATCTCCTCCTCTTTGTCCCTTTGCAGACAAACGTCACGGGTCATCTATCTGCAGGAGCATTTATGAATATTATATGTGCATTCTGTGTTTGCTTATATTTCGTTTCTTGGCCCGAAATGGAGAATAACAAACTTGGTTTATTGAGCCACCCTTTGGTTTGGTGCTTTGTTTCGACATTCAGGATATTTGAGGTCTCGCCCCCGCATATGATGATGGATGGATGATGATTGTAGTGATCTTTTTAAACTAAGATTCTATAATTATGACTCAATCTTGTTCATTTTGATTACTTTGATTACACATTGCTTTGTAAAGCTAAATGAATTTAGCTGAATTTATATGTTGACTCTTCGCACATAGTGTAACACTGGTGCACGAAGCTGACAAATGAAAAACTGTATGTGCAAACTTAATTCTTTACCCTCTTATTCCAAGTTTGAGGCACCTTTTTTGACCTTGTTCTCTCTGCCCCACAATCAGTGAGGCAGTTGGCACCTGAGAGCAAGCAATTGATCAGGGTGGATTGCAGGAGACAGCGGCTCAGAGCTGCAGTCCTAAGAGGAAGACCCTCTCATACATGCTGGCAGCCCTTCCAACAGAATAGATAATTCTGCAGCAGCCGTTCCCACTTTCACCTCGTGCCAACAAATTTACAATTCAAACATGGAACAAGGTGTTGAAGAGGGATGATCGAAAACACTTTGATTTGTTTTTATAAGAGATTTGACAGAGGTTGGACAAAGGAAAGGCCCAACAGTGCAGGTCCTGAAAGGAATTTAAATTACCTTTGCAGTTATTTTATCTGGTTATAGTGGAGTGTGGATGCACATTATGTCAAGATCAAAAGAGAGCAAAGCATGGTTAAAATGTATTTTAGCATTTAAAAGCAAAATACCAATAGTGGAAGTTAGGAGGAGAGGTCCATTCATCCATCCTCAATAAACAGTTTGACCTAGTGTTACACAAATATGGTTGCATTTGAAACCCACAAATGTTTGCCCCCAACAACCAACAACCCAAATCAACAATCAGGTTACGTCAACATTTTAAGAACTTATCACTTTCTTCCAGAGCCACTGCTTTCTTTCTCACCTCTCATAATAAACGAGTCGCCCTAACTTAGTTATTTTAAGTAAGCTTAAGTAAACTTCCAGGCCTGCATAGGCCTGGAACTGCTTTGCTAGTTCCAGGCCTATGCGAGCTACTTCCAATGAGTTTGCATGATTTTTTAAAATGAGAACTAAGTACATTTTACAGTGTATTTAAGGTGTCTTTTCTTTACCGTTACTGAGCACTCAAAGCGGTATATAAATGTAACTATATTATATTATTATACAAAAAGTAAAATTGAACCATGAATAGCTCCACTTGCCCTTAAAGTTAGTTATTTTTGTCATGGTCTGGGTGAGTCACAGTACTTTTCCACAGCCTTTGCCCTCCTCTTCTGGGTGGAGCCATCATGGCTCCTCCTGGGGCTCCCACCTGATGGCAATCAGGGCAGCAGTATTTCAGACCAGCGTTCTCAATCAGCCTTCGCCAGATTGTCTGCTAACCCATGTTAGTGTGTGGCCTCATGTTTGTTCAGTCTCACTTGTGTTTAGATGTTAATCGTGTTTCCCTGTTCTCTAGCCGGCTCCTTGAAACCAAAATACAAGTCTTGCTCTATCCCTGTTCACCTGGATGCCGGTCTCTTCACTGCTGCCATCGGACCCTGTCAGCTTCTGCCATCTTCACCTGCCTGCCTCCCTGTGCTACATCCGGTATCCTGGACTCACCCAGACTCCTGACTGCTCACCACTCCCCCCCTGCCTCTCTCTACCTGCACGAAGTAAGGTGTCAGTCTTATTTGCTGGACTTAATTCCTTTTTTTGAATCTCCAGACCCACTTTAATTTCCTTTCCCTCTGTTGCAGAGCCCTTGACCTGCCTCCGCCTTCATAGTGTCCCCTAGTCCACGTTCCCCTCACCTGCTCCATACCCCGCCTTAGCCCTG